>JACXSJ010000779.1:0-34567 GCA_014851325.1 Pentalonia nigronervosa | reverse complement strand
TCAATAAAACAATATATATATATATATATACAAGAAAAAATAATAATAAATTTATAACTAACTTATTTGTTCTACAATATTAATTTAAATTCCTAGGGTTCTTCTGTAATACGAATGTTGGAAGGAATGTTGGGTGAAGAAGTATTCAGAATTGGTGTAAGTGCATATTTACAACATTTTGCATATAATAATGCTGAAACTGATGATTTATGGGCAGAATTACAAAGAGCGACTCAAAATACAGTTAATGTTAAAAAGGTACAAAATTATTTTTAGTTAGTATAAATTTATAATACTTAACATATAAATTTAGTTATAAATATTTTTATTTTAATAAAAATAGGTAATGGATACATGGACACGTCAAGCAGGTTTTCCAATAATATCAGCTATACGAAATGGAACTAAACTTACCTTAAAGCAACAAAGATTTTTATCCAACTCGAATTCTGATTTTTCATCCAATTCATCTTCATTTAATTATAAATGGGAAATACCAATAACTTATGTCACTTCAAACAATAATACTGTACATAAGTTTTGGTTAACCAAAGATGAAGATTCAAGTAAGTATTATGGTTTGTTGAATATTTAAATCTATATTAATTTAAGTATTTATTTAAAAGCTACGATTGATATACCTGATGCTGAATGGATAAAACTTAACTATAGACAAGTTGGATATTACGTCATAAACTATTCGGAAAGTGATTGGTGTTTACTTGCCAATTTATTAGAAAAAAATGTTAATGTAAGTGTTTAGATAACATTTTTCAATCATTATATATTTTTATAAATGAAAAATGTATAATTTAAAGTCTTTAAGTGCTGCAGATCGTTCAAATCTTATTCACGATGCCTTTAGTATGGTAGAAGCTAATTACTTACCATATGGCATTGCATTAAATATGACAAAATATTTAACTTTGGAGCATCATTATGTTCCTTGGGATGTAGCAGCTACTAACTTAATTACATTAAGACACAATTTATATAAACGTGTGGCACATCAAAATCTTGAAGTAAGAATATTGAAAAAGTAGTAATTGCATTGAGATTACCAACAAAAAACATTATGTTTACATAAACTCATCATTTTTTGTTCTGCGCCAAATTCTTTATATTTTTGAAATCACCACTCCATTGCCGAATCCGTGAAACCTGCTTTGTAAAAGTTGTGTAAATTATAGTGGACTAGTAATATATCTATAAACTATTTAAAATAAATAAATAATAATAAAAAAATCTCATCCAAGAAATGTTATATACTAAAATCATTACTTTTTAGTTTTTTATAGTTTTGTACATTTTAATATTAAATTAGTAAAATAAAAAAAAATCTGTCTTGTTGGTTTCAAGTCAAAATAACTTGAATATTAAATAAACATAAAGTTCCTCATACGGGTTTTTGCATGTAATTGTATTAAAAATATATTATTGTAACAATTTTGTTTATACTGGTAAGTTTATAAAAATTAATTTTTGTAAAATTCAACAAAATTAACATGAACATTTGAAAATTATTCTGTGGTTAAAAAAGCATAAAATTGCATTACTAATTAAATGCTTTTACATTGATTATTATTTTCTATACACAATTAAATTATCAAAATATTTTGTCTAATTATATTTAATATTATATATAATTTATATTTTATACCTTAATGATATCATAATAAATATCATAAACACTTAATTTATCAAACCTATTTACATCATTCTATGAAACTGACTTCTAAGTTTAAATATAAAATAATAATAATAATATATTAATATACTATATACATTTAATTTATTGATTCACCATGAACTACATTGATATTTGTATCTAATTTATTTAATATTTACATTAAGATTGTGATTTTAACACTATATAATTTCAATACTTCATTACTTCACTACTACAATACGTCATTTCTTTTTACAAAACTATTTGCTGATTTTACGAATTTGGTATAATATATATATATATAAACATTTATTATTTATTTAAGAAATACGTACAACATTTATTGGGAGGTATAAAGGAAGATTTTTGGAATGATTTAAGTGATAGAAACTTTTTACAACGTAAACTTCGAACACTTATTCTCAATTTAGGATGTTTATATGGTTTACCAAGCTATCAAACAAAAGCATATGAATTATTCAAACAATTTTTGAATGATAAAGTTCAACCAAACCTAGATATTAGAGACACAGTTTATTACTATGGTTAGTAGCATTTAAAATATATTTAACTGTTAAAATAGATAGATAATTCATTATTTATTTAAATTATTAATAAGACTTTTATTTATTTAGGAATGTCTCAGGGTAATGCTAGTGAATGGAATAGACTGTGGGACTTATTCTTAAATGAGAAAGAACCTGAAGAAAAAACCAAACTTATGAATGCATTGACTGCTTCAAATGAAACATCAATATTATCTAGGTAAATTATGCATTTAATTTTATATATTTATATGGAATAAAACATATTTTATTGTCCTCTAGACTATTGCAATATGCAAAAAATGACAGTTATGTTCGTTCCCAAGATTATTTCATAATCATATCAAAGATAAGTCAAAATCCTATTGGAACTCAATTGGTATGGGACCTTTTGAGGTATATTATATTATAATTGTATTTTAAAAGAATAGAAAAATTCAAAATGTAATTGTGTACACTTCATTTTAGGGATGAATGGCAGTATTTGATTGACTGTTTTTCTGATCGGTCATTTGTAGAACTCATAAATTCAGTTTGTTCACATTTCAATACACATGAACGCTTTGAAGAAGTAAATATTATTTGTTCTAAACCAACTTAAATATTTGTTTAGATAAATATCTCGGATTATGCAGTTTTAACTATCATATGATTTCTATATTTTTTAACCTACTAAATATTTATAAAAATATTTATGTGTATTTTTTTAGATGAAGGTATTTTTTGATAAATATCCAGAAGCTGAAGCTGTAAAGATCGACCAAAAATCTGTATTAGAAATTGTATCTAATAACATTAAATGGTTAGAAAATCATGAAGCTGTTATTAGTAATTGGTTAATCAATTTCATCTAATTTTATAAATTGATCAATTTGATTGTCAATATTTGAAATATAAATTATAAATATTTATAAATATTTTATTTTACAGGTCGTATTAATTATTATTACAATGTGAACCTTTATAAATTATATTGTTTCCATTCCGCATAGGTAATTATAATAAGTGTTCATAAAATAAAAATAAGATATATTAATACAAATACAATACAGTGAAATTTTCACATTACGAATTGTAAATTGTAATAGCAGCAACAAATAATCCGATTAGAAAAGAAACAAAAAAATCGTTTAACAAATTACATACATTTTTCGCTTTGTCTAAACACTTTCATACTAGTTTAATCTTTTATTATGAACCATTTATTATTTCAAAAACTATAAATATTTTTTTTTACATAATTTTAAGTAATGAAAAATAAAAATGTTCTAAAAAAATTATATAGTTTACTATTTTATTGTTATAATTTTCTTATTTTTTAGTTTTAAGTTATATAAGTCAATTTTGAACAAGTTATAGATATTTGAAGTTTAAATAAACGAAGTAGTAGACCAACATTTTGCGGATTAGAACCACTCTCGTATGAACTTATATTATAATACTTTATACTAATACCATAGGTTATTGAATAGAATATCTATTCTATAATCAATGCTAATACTTATAACTCATAAACTACTTGTCCAAAATACTATGTTTAAAAAATAGAAATACTCTGATTGATATTCTGCTTCAAAATATGAAATTAAAAAAAAAAAATTTATTTTAGATTCTGAACGGAGTGATGAATGTATTGATTTTACAATGACGAATGTTTTTTTTTTGTGTCTTGCATCACCTTTTTGGGACAGTAAAAATACTTCGATTTTCTTCATTAGCAACTTTTCTGATAGGAAAGTGAATCAAAGTTAAACTTTGGGGGTCAAAAATAATGAATCCTCAATAGTGCTTTCCTTCTTTTTTAAACGTTTTTTAACGACTCAAAGGTAATTGAAAATCAAAATATTTTCAAAAGTGGTAATATATATTGTTTGAAATAATGTATGTTTTACGTTATTACACGAATCGCCTGCAGGTATATAGTGGTATGCGATATATTATGTATTATTGTATTAATACACTATATATATATTATTTGAATGCTAATTACTTATTAGTTATTATACTTTACATAACTAAATGGGTAAAGCGGTATTCAAAGCGACTCGGGGAAATATAATTTATAAATGCAGATATTTTTATCGATTTTTAATACCAGAACTGACAAGAATGAACATTCTGCATTCATCCTAATACATCTAATAGTTAACACCATAGTATTATACATGGCTAAATATATATATTTAGCATAGGCGCAAATAGCATAAAGTTTTTAATGGGACTCAAGCCCTCTTCACCTATTTACGTCAATAATATTTAGCCATGGTATTTAATATATCTGAGATAATATTAAATAAGTAGTATTATCATATTATTGATTATTAATTAATGAGATTATTTATAATCACGATTATAAAGAATAATAATAATAATGATTCTTTATAATCATGTATATAACACATTAACAGTATTAAAACAAGACTGTATATATAACAATACATAATTATAATTTTCAGTGTAAAAAAATAGTAATTGGTGAAAAATAAACAAGAAAAAAAAGAACAATAATTTAAAAATTTCCATTTCAAAAAATTAATACCAGGATAAAAAAATTATTTGACATCTGTTGGTCAACTAAATTTTTTCCGTTCAAAAAATGACACATAAAGATAAAGCATGAATGTATGAAAAGGTCTACATATAAGTAGGAAATGCCCAGTAATAAAAAGTTATTTTACTCTATATTTTACCACTAGCTATGTTTTGTTAAATAATTAAAGCATTACTAACCATATAAAGGTAAGGAATGAAACAAATATTGTAACCACCACCATAGGCTGAAATCCATTAAAATTTCAGAAGGGAGTGGGTAACATTTTAACATCAATATGAGCGGAGGACTTCAATACCACACAGCTAAAAAACTGTCTTTTTTGTCGAGGGGGAAGAGCTAATAAGTTATTGTGGGGGGGGGGGGGCTGAGACCCTCCAAGCCCCCCATCGATTTTCACCTATAACAACCAACTATTATTTTGAAAAGTTTTTATTAAGTATTTTTTTGAAAATATTTTTTTCACATAATTTGATGTCATTAAAAAACAACATTATTCAAAATAAATATATTTCTTATATCTTTTATATTTTACTAAATAATAAAAGCATTACAAACCATATTATAAAAATAGATTCTTCTTATAAGAAGAATGAAGAAAATATTGCATACCTATTTCAATGTTTTTTTAAAATTATATTAAATAGTAACCCTTATACAGTTTTCTTAATATTATTTTAATTTTTGTTCTATTTTCCACGTTATTTTTGTCATTGTTTACTTTATATTTGTTCTTTTTTCTTTGTTTTTAATTTTATTGGTCTTTTTTCGGGATTTAAAAAAAAATACTGATATTTTCCAAAAAGTAAAAAGCACTAAGCTCAAAAATATAACCAATTATTTCTATCAACTCTTGCTACCAAAACAAGCCAGTTCAAAAATGCACTGAATACTGATATCAACATAATCTAAATTAGCATGTTTCGTAAGTTCAACTACCATTTCCCTAAACTTATCCTCTTTTCTTTTTAATTTCACCTATGTCTTTGCACCTAGGTACCTGTTTTGTCACAATATCACTATCCAATACTTAGCGGCATGACAAATTAATACTTTGTCATGCTTAACGGCTAATTTGAAGTTTTAACTATAGAAATTTAAAAAAATATCCAAAAGCAGCCACCAGTGTATAGTCTTTGACCGTCAGGTACTTTTTATGCCGTTATCAACATTCGTTTCCAATAGATAACCACATAGAGATAAAGAGTAGTAGTAGTATTCTTTATCTCGATGAATATAAACAATAATAATGTAAATTGTTATCATTAATCAACAGTCGTGTTAAATCCTAGAATTTTTTATTTTGCAATTTCGTCTTCTGAGTTCCGGAACTTTGTAGTTCGTACTAATTTTTATTCCTTATATAGCAGGTTTTCCAGTGTTCATCCTTTATAATTAACTACTCATGTAATTGTTAAACGATAATCATAAACAACGTATACCGTCTACGGGGTACAAGTAAAATATCAATATGATGATTTGTATCAGTATATTATAATTTTATTGTTCAGTCGATCATTATGGTATTGTTATTTGTATTCAAACTTTTGAATTTAAGTAAATGAATATGGTCGTATTCTAAATTAATTTGGTTTAAAACTTTGGTGTATGTGTTATCATTTTTTGTGGTATGCTGTGTTCTTAGCCATGCTTCAATAATTAGATAAAAAACAATACACCAATAAATAAATATGTATCGATTTCAAAAAGATTTTAGTGCTATTATTTTGGATGAAATAGCACTTGAAGGTTTAGATGGAATTACTATCGAAGGTAAAAGCACTTTCTGAAAAAGACTATCTTGCTTGACTGTTCTAATGTCTATCCTGTTTCATAGCTTTGTGCAAGAGATTATCAAACAATTGTAATTGGCCCTTAAAACCAGTTGATGATTCAATTAAAAAAATTATTTGGTCGTTTGTAATTTGTTTGAAGAACGTAGACTTTTATAAACTTGATAAGCCTAGGGATCCTTTGATAATATTTAATCGGTTTGATTATGTTCATAGTGAATTTGGTTCAATTTATGAACCGGTAAGTATTTTAGTTGTTTTTAATATTGAACTTTAACATTTTATTTTAATTGATCATCAGGACAATATACCAGAAGACATTTATCCAAATTTTCCTGTTGAAGATGGTGCAATTATGGGATCATGTAAAGAATATTTTACTAGGTTGAATCTGGCATCATTCCCAAGGAAAATATCAATTGAAGAAACAGAAAAACGGTTTGCACGTTATTAAATAATATTCAACTACCTATCAACAGCTAAAATTTTTTTTAGATGGGGTAGAAGTTTAGTTTTAGTCGCCAACCAGGAAGTACGCACAAAAGCTTTAATTCCAGAAGACAAACAGTGTACCTTAAACATTTCAGTTCGTTATTATTTAATATTAGAAAGAATTGGCCGTTCACGTTATTTAGGAGAAGCATCTTTTGGTACTCATTCATTAAGAGCTATTTTTCCAGATTCTAAAGCATTATCTTACATAAGAAACCGTTTAACTGATGATGGTTTGATAAAAAATCAGGTATCTTATTATTCATCGTTTATTTTACATATTATTGTTTTTGGTTTTCATATTTTCATTAATATTTTATGTGATTGAAAGGCACTTGCTTTTTCTGGAAGCAGTACACAAGTAGCTAATCGTATTGTCATTTCGAGTTTGAAACGATTTTTTGTTAAACGAGAATCTATGATTGATGTAATGGTATCAAGAATTGTAGATTATTTGAAATCACAACCTAACTTATTAGCTTCATATGATCAAGTAAAAGCTGAATGCAATATTAGTTTATCAAAAACATTTAAGCAACCTCAGATTAAAAAAATATGTGATACCAACTTAGTAAGACCAATATAACCACCAAATGTATATTAAAAATTGTAATTTAATTGTAAATAACTATTATTATAGATGCTCAAGTACCGTGAGTTGTATCCAAATGCTACTGAAAATGAATATTTATATAAGAAAGAACCTAAAAATGAAAAAACTGTAAGATGTATAAAATTAAAAAATAATAATGATACAGAAAATCCTGACAAAGAACACGAAAACAAAACTGCTGTTGAAGGTAGTCATAAAAAAATTAAATGTAATCATTCACATATAATCAAAAAAAATATATTTTTTTATTTAAAGGTCGTGAGTTTAAACAAGATTGTACATTTGAACGCCAGATTCTTAGATGGATTGAAAAACATGGTGATTTAGGTGTAACACTTTCTGACATATCTCGTGCTTTCAGATTTACTACTGATGGTAATTTAGAAGGGGTTTTGAAAAAGCTTACAAATTTGAACTATTTAACTAAAAGTTATTGTGATCGAGGTAGAACAAAAGTTTTTAGGTAATTATTGAATGCATTTTGTAAAATTAAATCATTCTTGTATCAATAATAAAATATATTTAAAACCAATGTATACATTATTTTTTTAGTTATATTGCTAATAGTTATAAATCAATGTATGCAAATGATAATATTGAAATAGAAAATTTGCTTGTCACAAAAAATCAACAACTAGAATCAGAAAACAATGTAATAAATGATTTTTCGATCAATACTTTTGTAGATAACACAAAACATATATCTATTAAAAGATCACTCGAACAAAATTCAATAAAAATTGAGTATTGTGATGAATCTAGTCAGAATTTATATAGTTGTAATGATCTAGAGACAGATGATGACATTGCTTCAAACAATACATTAATTAATATTTCAATTCAAGTATGTATTTTACTCCTAACTTAAAATACATATTTTTAATAATTTATTAATAAATACACAACTTTATTTATATTTATATAATTTTTTGACCTTTGGCCTATGACAATAGGTTATTGGGTTTGTGTGGGGGTACGATTATTACATGTTTTTTTATGTGAGACAAAAATTTGTTGCAAGAAACCTGGGTGGGCACCATTCGGAGCTTGTGATACCAGATAATGCTTGACTGCAGCGCACATTAGTGACTGTGCCCATTCACCAGGCCCCTTATTTAAAATTATTGTTATTGTAAAAGTGAAATAATAGAAATATATAAAAAATAAATAAATAACAAAATATCAATATAATTGTATGCAAACTAAATTGTACGTATGTTTATTTTTAAAATTCTATGTCTTACTATATTATAATAAATAATTATGAATGAATATTATCATGAATTCATAATTCATGATAATATTAAGAATAAGACTTTTTCAATTTAAATAAACTTTATTAGGATTAGTATCATGTAATATTATTTTTAAATATTTAAATTAACTTGGTTATTACTTTTTAAACAGGATGAAAATACTAAACAAAGTGACATAGAACAAGCAATTACACGAATAATGGAACACGGGTATTGCAAAACAGTGTTTGAAAGATCTAAGTAAGCAAAAAAAATTAAATATATAATATTCATGTATATATTATATTCTAATAACATTTTGCAATTTAAATTAAATAATGTACTATACTAATTATTTTTACTTTTAGGCAAACTGTGAGTTTAACTGATAGGTTTTATTTTCGCCAACATATCATATTCAATATGTTGTCTGCAGAAAATATAATAAGCTTGCTTAACATAAAAAAAGTAAATATCAAATAATTCAGTTATAATATTAGGAATAATAAAATGATATTGTTAGTACAGAATTTGATGATAATGTTAAATTGAATTACTTTTTTTAGAATATTATAGAAACTGAAAAAGTAAACCCTAAGTTTATTGGAACCATTGATATTAAAACATTAGTTAAGATTATTGGTTATTTTGAAAAATTGGGAAAACTTAAAACTGTTCAATATCGTGTTACTTATGATACAAAAACTGTGAATCAATCATTTGTGGGAACTCCTAGTGTTGATTTTAGTAAGTATAATTATTTATTTGTTCAGTTAAATGTCTGTAAAGATAAATACTATTAAAATATAAACAAATATTACTTTATAAAATATTAACAATATTAAAATAGATGAGATATCTGTATAGGTCTATGCTTATAACTTGCTTCGCCTGGCTTATCATAAACCTACCCAATAATTTACAAGTTACAAACATAATGATTCTGTGTAATAACTATGAAAAACTTGCTTATCAATACTACAAACAATTTCATAACAAATATAGAAATCCATTAGAAGACATCATACCTACATTTCTTGTCTGTCTTACAAGTGTAAAACATAGTGAATTTATGTTCAGCAGTTCATATTTAGTTTCAATATTTTATATTTTAAAGCCAATTATGAACATTTTAAATTTTAATATTTTTCATATTTATAACTTGCATTTAAATAAAATATTAAAAACAAATAATGTTGTTACCTTTAAATTGTAAAATAGGTCAATTACTCTCATATTAAAATTACCAATCTAAACATTCATCTGATGAATTTACATTTGTTATTATGTGAGTGTAGTATACTTAAAATTTACCTTTGTGCCTTCTCTCTGTTAAACCTTAATTTGTCTTATATAATATTATAGTAACAAAACCTTGATTTGCAAACTTAATCAAAATATTTTATATTCTAAAAATAATTAATAAAGTTATTGTATATTATAAAGTGGGCTATACATCATTATTTAAGTATTAATTCTATTTTTGTTACAAAATATAATAGTTCTAATTAGTTTTTATTTTTAATTATTTAGCAAACCCAGAAGTCATTTCATATATGAATAGTTTCTTGAATAGATTTAACAACACAATGAAAGCAACTAGAGCTGACAAAAAATGGAACTTAATAGTATACAAATCACCAGAGCCAAAAATTGTATGTTTTACAATTAATTGTTTTTAAATCAACTAAGCATTGAAATATGTTGTAATTTATTTTTAGAATATATCAGAGCTTAAGCTCCCAAGGTTTATGAAAATGAGATCATTACACGAGTATCTATATTATTTAGTTTATGATCATCCAGGAGAAAGTTTATTAAATACTTGTAATGAGACTGAGATAACTGTCACAAGTTATCGAAATGACATAATTCAAGGAGAAAAAGCAGAACTACCAAAAGTTTACTTTCCTTCTGTCGGTTGGAAAATGTTTGTGCCGCCTTTACCAAAATATCCAAGTAAAAATTAAAAGATTTTATTTTAATTTTAAATATATAATTTTTATTTTAATTAAAATTCTTGTTTTGTAACTTTTAAGTAATTAATTTAATGTTCATAATATTAACATCAAATAATTTATTTTGGTAATGTTCCTATATTTTCTTTTTAAAAATGTAATATGGTTCTAATAATTAATTTAGGTCTTATTATAGCAAATTCATAATGTTTAGAAACTAATAATTAATTGTGCTGTACTTAAAATAGAATATTTGGTTTTTAACTTTAACTAAAAAATTTTTTCTGTTAAAAATATGAAAATCATCATTATAATACTTTGTATTAAATATTTTAGAATATCCTAATGGTTGGTTTTTTGTGAGTGATATTATTCATCACATGCCATTAGATCTGATGTTAAAAATTGTAAATTTTAACAAATCTAAGGTAAATCTAGACAAACTTGTCACATACGCCACACATCCTGTGTTCAAATACTTACCTCTGATGACACTTTCGTCTGATGTACGTAGTATGTTATCTCAAGGATTAAAAAAGTAATATTTATTAATTAAATATAATGTTTAAAGAATAAATTTATATTTTAAAATTGCAGACATATTCGACATACATTAAATGTATTACGCTTACTTTGCACAATTGGCTTAATACAGTTTGGTCAGAAAACGTACAAAGATACTGAATTGGTAAATAAATAAGATAATAATGTTAAAAAAAATAATAAAAGTTTTTATGACCAAATTAATAATATTTTTGTGATGAATGAATAGATCTATGCGTACTTAAATAGACGAGCCAGTTTATTGAATACTGTGAAAAGTAGCCCCAGCTATTACAGAATATCTGATATAGATTATGAAAAACGTACTTATGAATTTTTTAGCAATTATGAATTAGAAACATTTTGGTTGGATACTTGGTACTTTTGTACAAATACACCATTAGGTAAAATGTTCAAGTTATGACTAATTTACTAATACTCTCATGAATATATATTAACTATATAGTATTTTATCGCTTTAGGTTATAGAATTTCAAATGCTTTGAATAAACCTAAACGAAGGGAGATTGTTGATAGAAGTAAAATAGCCATAGATTTAGCATGTGCTCCTATAAGTCCATTAGAAGCTTTGTCCCAAGATGATGGGACAATACCTGGCGATAGCAAAGGAGCTGCTGGATTTGACAGCCATTTATTTGCGTAAATTTTTTTTATCATTATATGTATCTATTTATTTTTATTTTTATAGTTATAATTTTTGAATCTAAAAAAGGTTTTAACTTGCTTTTATATAGTTCCTGATTTTTTATACATTTTATATTTATTCCATAACTCTATGAAACATAAGTTGCTGTTAAGCTTATTGAAAATTAAATTTTATAACTTACCCTTGTGACTAGTAGAGTTGTTTAATTCATTTTATACTGAAATGTTTTATTTGAAGGTAACATTTTATTTTAACTCGTGACAAATTAATATGAATTCTCTTTGCATATTAAAAAAAAATTGAAGACCAATTGCATCGATATCATTGAATAGTTTATTGATTATAGTATATTAAACATAATATTATTCATTTTGAAAAGATATCTACTTAATCAATATAAATATTTATCATGATAAACACTGTACAGAATGTTATGTTCTACTATGTTTATCAATAACTTTTTTAATACCTATTTTTTGTAAATTGCTAAGTCATTGAATAGGATAGCCACATTAATTTATTTTTAGATTAAGAATACTAAACAGATAAACATTGCAATATAATAAAGTGATACTTTGCAAAAAATAGAATTTTAAAAAAAGCATGAACAACAAACACAGCGGGAGAATTATATAAATATACAATTTGAGTCTATTAGAAATGATTATAGTATATTAATTAACCAAATATTATTAACTTAACATTTTTTTTTTTTTTAATGTCTAATTTCTTTACATTGTTCATTGAATATAACTTCTTAAATGTTGTTTTCTTTAGACACCTAGCTCGCAATTGGAGCTTAAAAAAAAAATCATCTACAATGTCAGCTTCTAGAAGAAAAACCAAACTTAATCTTTTATTAATGCAGAGAATAAAAAAACATAAAGCAAAAGAAAAGAAAAAATCTGTAATGACTAAAAATCAGTTGTATACAATGTGAGAATTTATGAAGTAAAATAATCTTTTAAAATTTTAACTGTTAATCATTTAACAACAGGAGATTTAAGTGGACAGCAGATGAGGATCAAGTACTTTTATTTTGGAAATTGGGTGCAATGCTTATAAAACAAGTTAAATCTCATGCATTTCTGTCTTATGGTATTAAAGATATGTTTAGATCAATATTTGGAAAAGTATGTTAACTTACTAAACAGTTTAAATTCTAAATAGAAAGTGAAATAATTTTGATTTGTATTCATTTTATTTGTTAATTTAACTTAAAAGCAACAATTTTTTCTAAAATCAAATACATACAGCTTTAAAAAGATTTGTTTCACCTTAAGTTTCAAATAAAAATTCTGTTAATTTAACTTATGACTTATTATCTTTTTCAACTATTTAAAATATATTTATTTTTTCAGTACTATCGTTCTAAAAGTATAGACAACTATTTAAGGCGAATACGGTTTTTAATGCGACATTCTTCAATAGAAACTAATGTGAATATATTGTACAAGGAGTTGAAGGATAATGAAGAAATACAAGAATTATTCAAAGTATTTATTGCTTATAATCTTAATCATTTGAATAAAAATTGTTAGCTAACCATTTATATGATTTTATTTATAGAAAGATATCGAGAAACAACATGAACTGTACAATACAAAAAAATATAAGGCGATGAGGGATCTTATTGTTTTAAATATTAAACAGTTTATATTGTTATTGCGTGAACGAGGTACAACTATAGATACCTCATGCTTAATAAATAAAAGTAAGAAGTCAACTATCATACAAGCAGTAGAGATGGTACAAGAATCAGATATCTGTGATACAATGACTAGCCAATTTATACCGGAAGTTCTGGATATGGAATTCAATTATTCCGAACCAATTTGTAACCAATTGGACTTTGTGCAAGAAATTGATTATATATTCACTATTAATGAAATCACCTCATCAGTTGTCAGTTCACTCATACATGTAAGTTTACTATACGTTAGTTTAGCATTATACAAAAATAAAAACAATAAAGAAATGCTATGTAGATTTTATTAAATACATGTACAGAAATATTATATTTGCTATTATTTAAGTCTATATTATATAGGTTTACATGAGAGAATAGAGAACGGCTTAACTCCAGGTTTCAGGTTCTTTTAATATTTATGTTTACTTGCTTAAAAAAAATAAAAATATTCTTATAACAAAATTATTTATTTATCTTTTTAATTGAATAAACTATAGGTATTTAGATTCTGAATGGAGTAAGTTAGATTTATCAGTTATATTTCTATTTTTCACCAATACATATTTATTATATTTTTTGCATTTTGATAACCTAACCTGCTTATGTTATGTTTTTAAATTGCTATTATATGCACTGCAAAGAAAGCCATCTACTTTTTGAATTTTTTTCATATTTAGTTGATCATATTGTATATAAAAATGTCTAAATATTACACAACAAAAAAAAATATAAATAATACTGATACAATTCATTAACATCTAAGCCCTGGATTTTATTAAATATATTCGCTGTTGGGGTATTTTCAGAGCTCTTTAAGCAACAAGAGTATCAACCCAAGAATCTCATTGAGCTACTTGCAGGCATTTAAACAGTATCCGGAAGACGTTTTAAGACAGTCTTTTAGCGCCCTGAAGGACTCCAGTATAATAACGTGCAGCCAATACCACAAGGAGTCATTACAGATTTTACTATCCACTTCGCACATTATCCAGTCAAAGACTTATGATTACGGTCCAAAGTATGAACTTTACTATAACCTAACTATATAGAAAAATTAATTGTCTGCTGTATGCTGGCATCTTATTTGCATTCTTGTAGACTATCTTTTGTTTGTTATTATTAAAGCCAAAAAGTTATTGCACTTATGGAAATTGATCAATATTATATCGATATGAAAAATGAATAAAATTGTACAAAAAAAAAAATTTGGCAAGTGACATAACTTACGCAAAGTATTGCTTTCATCTGGAACTTTTTTTACTTAGTATTTTTTTTTTTTTTTGAAGAAAACTAATGAAAATCCTTTTTGTTTATTATGCTGAAAGTAATATTTTCATATATTTACTTAATTCTTAATATCAGTAAATTAATGTTGTAAAACATATAATAAACAATTAACTGAAATTTCATTAAAAAATTATTGAATAAATTCTTATTTGTTGCTTTCTAAGCGAAACAATGGCCTGGTAGAAAAAACATGGAAATGCAATATTACTTCAGAGCTTTAGTTATTATTATTATTATTATTATTAATAAATGTAATTTTTTCAACTGTATCTTATAATTGTAGGTTTTTTACAACATTAATCGGCAACAAAGATGTGGGACGTTTCAGAGGCGCGTTTGTTGCATATTCAAATATTAAAGATGATCTATCTGAACGCAAGATTCTGCTGCTATACCCTTCGTGTGGCCTGTGCACAGCACTTACCAGTTTGTCATTGACAAATATTGTAGATATTTCAATTGAATTTGATAAAAAGGCAAGTAAACATATTTTTCATACTATGATATATTGTATAAGAATGATAAAAAAAACCACTATATTTCCAAAAATTTTAATTGTCAATCTTTGATGTACATTGGGATTTAAAATGTAAAATTAAACTACAAAAGCGTAAGAAAATATTTTCTGCATAATATATTCTTAAAAAAATTAATTTAAATTATTAAAAGAAAATTAAAAACTTTAATATACCATTTTAAAAAGAAGTAATAATATTCCAACACACATTTGTAAAATTTGGGTAACAAAAATGTATGGATCTGATTAAAGAATGTTAACAAATATTTATAATAGTAATTGTATATTTTTTTTGAAAATGTAAATTTATATAATATCGATTTTGATGAAAAACAACAATCTAAAAAATAATGTTTATGGTTTATATCATCGTCTTTCCCTCATTAGGTGTTTTAACAAATTTTCTATTTTTGTTTTCTTCTTACAGTACTTGGAATATATGCCTGATGAGAATTTAGATGAAGCATCTAAATGCTTGAAAAACACTTTAAAACGGTAATTATTATTATTTACTTTACTTTGACTAATGATAATTTAATTTTGCATTTATTCTTTTGTTGTTATAATTATATTTCTTTGTAAATAGAATACTTGAAAGTGTATAATATTATTGAACATTTTTGTTTCCTATAGTATGAGAAGTCGTCATTTTGATTTACTATCGACTAGTAACGATTCAGTTGAATACATAAAAATAATAACTTCTGTCACAAAACAGCTAAAAAATTATCAGGTTAAGTGTTATTGTTTTAACATATAATATACAATCATAATATTAGTATTATGCATGTTCATAAACATATTAAAACTCATAATAATGAACTCTTCATGTTACTAATTTTAGGTTATTTGTAAACTAAAACAATCCATACAAAATATAGAAGAGGAAATTGATTTCTTTGCACAACATATTTTCCGGTTTGTGATTAATTTTAATTTGATATTAATGTACAAACCAAATAGTTTTTTTGTATAAATCATTGTCAATAATATTATTAACATTATTTTTATCAGTCAACCGACATTCACGCCACAACTTGAATACCTCACAACCGGACTGAGTGATTTATGCATGCAAATTCTCAAGTTCTGTCATACTAAGGGCCAATGCGGTGCTTCGCAACGAGAAATTAAAGTAAATAATAATTAAATGTGTACACAAAATACAACTAAGATAATGCATTATTCTACTGTTCTATCTAAATATATTTTTATTTACATTTGTGTAGAAAAACTTTGAAGATTTGTCTTTGTTTGTTCTTACAACATCTGTGAGATATCTGACGGATAAAGACTTGTTATTGAGGGCTGGCATTGAAGTACCAGTGTATGTTCATCACCAATTTACAGATTTATGGCTGGTGAAAATACCAAGTGAAAATTGGTCTAGTGCTGTTAATTATGGCACAATAATTATGGAAGATGAAAATGTATTACATTTAGAGTGAGTCATATAATTTTTACATCTCAATGCAATTAATAACTAAATACATTAATTTTATACAATAATTATTTTTAGGTCAGATTCTGAGGATACAGACTCAATACTCCCTCCATTCAAAAGGATGCGTGGAGAACAGCCAACAGAGTAAGTAATACTCATGTTCTGACTATCATTCTTTTTGTTTACTTACTATCAAACACAACATTTAGAACAAAGACTAAAACCTTTGATCGCATAAAAATCCGCCCATGGACCAGATTGAATTTAACCATCAACAAAGAACTTTTGGAGAAGTTTTTGAACTCTGTTCTATCCAAAATAATTACCAAACCCGGCATTTACCTGAAAACTCTGAAAAAAGATTATTGCACCATCTTACAGCCAATGGTCATCAGGGAACTTGTTGAAGTATGTATATTATAATGTTTATTTGTTTATATTAAATGTACTATAATTTATTTATATGTTTTTTCTTATTATTTAATATTCAAATTTATATTGTACTATAATAGATGCTCGAGTCTATGAAGTGTATAAAAATGATTCACATAAAAAATATATGCAGACCTTCATTTTTTTCCAATCCATCACCTTTGAATCATAACTTGGTGTTTTGTAAGTAAAAATGTTATATTGAATCAATCTCAATAATTTAATGATCAAAAGTTTGTTAGAGAATAATTTAATGGTTATTTTATACTGTTCGTTCGTTGAGAATATTTTAAAATTATTTAGTTACTATTTATCACATAATTATATAATACAAATTATATTGATTATTATTTTATATGAAATAATCATCACAATAATTCAGTAATTGATTCACTCAAGATTTGTTTAAATTCTTATTTATTCAATAAACAAAATTTGTTTATTTTAGAATATAATCTGTTTTCTAAGGATAACATAATAATGAATCATATTATGTGTTTTCATATTCTGAATAATTCATATGTATTTACTATTCAGTTTGGTAAAAAAATGATGAAATTCATTAAACTCTTCTGGAATATGAAAATTCCAAATACTTACAATGCTTTTTATGACTTCTAAACAAATAATAAAAAAAAAATCTATTTTAAACATTATTAAATAATAGATATTAATACGATAACTGGTTTATAGAATCAAAAAAGAAAAATCAGAACCAAATCCATGCTTTTAGTGTTAAATTGATCTTTTTTAGCATCGCCAATGTGTATCCATTGATCAGTTATTATCATATATTTTTTACACTTAGTGATAGTATTGCTATCTTTTTGTGTATAATAATTGTTGACAATTTTTAATTAAATGTTAATAATAAAAAAAAAGATTTAGTTTAATTTGACAAATTAGGAAAATGTTTGTTTTTTAATCTTTTGGCTACATTAACTTTAAAATTTCCCAGCATATATTAAACATTTAAAAACAATTATAAGCAAATGAATATCAAAAACTACATTTTCTTCTTTTTTCAAAAATGGAAACAAAATGGTCAAAATATTGATGAGGAATATTTATCATGTTTCAAAAAGCTAGAAATTTACGTATCATTAATTCTATTTTAGAAAAAATAGTTTTAAATTTAGCTTTTCAATTAAGTATGAACAATTTCAGTTTAACAACTGGATAGTTGACATGCTATTAACAGTCCCTTAATTCAAAGTATATTAGTAAAAAATGGTTTTAAAAAATTAAGGTTTTTTTTAATCAACTGGTTGTAATCAAAAATAATTAACTGGTATTACATTTCATAAGTGAAACTCAATCTATTATATGATATAAGTGAATAAATTTATATTATTTTTATAATATACTTTCAATTTTCAATATATTTCTATAGTTATTTTACATATTTAAATAATGTTGTGTAAATATGTATATATTTTAATTAATTATAAATATTGTCTTACAGCTGATGTGAAGGGATTGGAAGATGACTCATTAATAATACTGGAACCAACCCTTGATTGTGAAATTAGATTTGGATATTTTTCAAATAAATTTGGTGATTATATTAAATAGATTAATATTATGTACGTTTTTTTTTAATGATAACTTTTAATAAAAACCAAAAAAATATACATTTTTTTTTTTGTTGACTATTATATTATTTACAACTTTTTAGTAATTAAATGAGATTAAAATAAAAATAGTTGAATACATTTTATAGTAGAATAGTTTTTATAAATAACACAATGTAAAGTAATAACAGTTGATTAATCTATAACTATTTTTTTTTGTTTTCTGTGTATATTTCATGACTAATTGTTTTAGATTTCCCTTACACATAAAACTCAAGGAGTTTAATTAAATTTTTTTTAAATGTCAGTATATTTATAATACATATAAAATTGTTTTAAAAACTAAGACTTAGTTACAATATAATGACAAACTCAAATAAACATTATCAAATTATTAAAATAATATTAAAACATAGATTTATTTACATTCATGAAATGCTTTTAATAGAATATACTTATTAAAGACAAATGGTTATGTCTTAATAACTGTATCTATAACTTCTGTTTTTCTTTCATTTTCATTGTATGTTTTCATATACCTTTTCAACTCTGCTGTAGCTTTGTTTATCCTAAAAATATATTATTATTTATTAGTATTAAAATAAATGGCTACACTTATTTTGAATAAAATAGTTTTATTTAAATTGACCCAGGTGACCGAATAAAAATAATTATTATGCAGCAGTTAATAATATGCAAATTGCAGTATCTGGTGGATATCCCAGCTTAACCCTGATTACATACAAGAATTTCTCTCCTTCATGTTTTATGTTGAAAACCATTGGCTCATTTATATTTATATTTTCATCTAATCTATAGTACCTTATCATGAATTATTAAAAAAATAGAGATTTATAAAAAACAAACACTTTATCATTCCTTTAGAAAAACATATTATATTCTAAATTTAACTAGTTAAATAAAATAGTATGTATTTTTATTGTATAATATAAGTATTAAAATATATTTTAAAAAAATATATCTCAATATTTTCAAAACTCAGAACCAATAAAAACAACAAAATACATGTCATATAATATTTTATATTTTATACAATGTTTTTTGCTGGAAGAATTTGGCTGCTACAGTTACCAAAACCAACTCTATATCCATTTCCTTGACAAAATCCTGATAATGTTACTTTGTCACCATCTTCAAAAAATTTCAACTTTCTTTCACCTAGATCTATAAATATTTTCCCTCCGCGAGTTCTTTCTATCAAACAAGCCTGCTGTTCCTCTTCAGGACCACTAATTGTTCCAGATGACAATAAATCGCCCGGTTGTAAATTGCAGCCATTAATGGTATGATGAGCGATTTGTTGTAATGGAGTCCAGTACATATATTTGTAGTTGGTGTTACAGATAGAATGAGTTTGCTGTGATTTTTGATCACAGACACTTGCGTTTAAATTGATGTCAAAATTATACTTAATGTCATGCAGTAAATACTTCAATGGCGTTGGATCTTGTTTAAAGTTATCCGTTTTGAATTCTTCTAAAGCTTCCATTGTCACTATCCAGGGTGAAATAGTTGTAGTAAAATTTTTTGAAAGGAATGGTCCAAGGAAATATGATTCCCATTGCTGTGTATCTCTGGCGCTCCAATCATTCAACAAAACCATACCAAATATATAATCTGAAGCTTTGTTGACCGTTATCGGTTCACTCAAAGAATTTAATGTACCACCCACAAAAAATGCCACTTCTAGTTCATAGTCTAACATTTCTGTAGGACCAAATGTCACTTGTCCATCTTTTAAATACTGCCCATTTGGTCGAACAACTGGTGTGCCTGATATTCTAATTGATGATGCTCGACTATGATATGCAATTGGCATATTTTTCCAATTATCTGCTACAGGTTTACCAGGTGCAAAGAGGGAACCACAATTGTAAGCATGATAATATGATGAAAAAAAATCGGTATAATCACCTATTGAAGTGGGCAAATGCATTTTAACTTCATTTTGATCCAAAAATACTCCGTTTTCCAAATTCTCACGATTTTCAATGTTTAGATAAGATTGAATTGATTTACGAGCTTGAGACCATGTGTTCTTATTTGAAGCCATCAAACTTTGAAGTGATGGCTGTTGAAATACTTCACATAAAGGATGGTCAAAAACATTTTTGGAGTATTTTAAATCCAGAATTTTATCACCAATAGCAATTCCTATTCGATGTGTTGGATCTTCAGCAGTTGAGAATACACCGTATGGTAGATTTTCTATTGGAAAATGTGATTCACTTGAGTATGGTATATAACTTTTCATAGGCATCTTGACCCAACTTTGTTTTATTGGGAAAATTAAAATTTTAACACACTAAACGCTATCCACTGAATACTGATAAGTAATATAGTTGTTTTTTTTATATATAAAAAATTTCTTATCATTACATAACCTAGGTTGATTTAGTAAAATAAAAAACTAAACCTGATGTCAATATGAGCAACTAATGTTATCACAATTTTTTTTTAAATGTTACTATATAGCTGTTTCAATATTACTTTTTTTTATGTTATGTAATATAATACATGAATTAGCCTGAATTAGGTATTTTAGTTTCAAAATAATATCAGTAACTGAGATATGGTGTTAATTTTATAAATGTGTGTAACCTAATGAAAGTTAAATAAACATATTTAATTGATTATAAATTATAATTAAACTGTGTTAAATTTATTTATAAATATTAGAATATGTATGACAAACATTTTCTCTATAAAAGTGTCTATTCCCTTAATTAAATGATTCATATTTTTTTTATTATTAAGATGTTTAATACTTAGAATAAATTTTTCCAACTATTAACCTACCTTGGTACCTCATCTTTGTCTTTGCATTATTTAATGCAGGGGTCTTCAACCCGCAGTCCACCATGTCTTTATTTATAGCCCACGAAAACATTTTAAGTGTAGCGTGTTTTATTTCTATGTATTAATGAGAAACTTTTTTTTGCTTATTACTATACAACTTTACTGAATACAGCCAGCAAAATTTAATAAAATATAGGTGGCCTACCATCTCAAAAGATTGAAGACCCCTAATTTAATGAGTTCTTTAATACTTACAAAAGTATGTCTTTGCCAAATTCTTCTAGGAATTCAACTTTGCGTTGAGCAAAAATAACTTGTTGTTCAACTTCAATGGACTTCATGGATAAAATACTATCAATAAATTTGACTACAGCAGAAATATTCATAGGATTATCGCTCATTTTGATTTCAATTAATTGTAACAGTAGACGACTACTTTTTTGAACATTCTACAACACAAAGAAAAATGTTTTATAAATGAAATAATATTCAATAATTAATATACAAACATTAATTTTTTCTACTTCAGTCATCAAAATTTCAGAAGCTCGATCAGTGTTGTGTAACATCTAAAAAGGTAATATTTATATAAATATTGCACTTTGTTTATTTCAAGGTTTGTTTATTTATTTCTTACTTTCCAAACAAATCGAGCATATTTAATTGATAACAGGATAGAAGTTAATGAAGAGTTTGCTGTACTAATGTAATGTTCATATAACTCACATACTCTATCATTACAATTTCTTCGTCTTTCCAAATTAATCCTTCTTTGGATTATTAACTTTTTGTCTGGGGATACACTATCTAACATATCTAGAATTTGAGCAGCCTTATCATATTGTCCTATAGCAATAACATTTATTATAATAAGAAATATTAAATTTAAAATGCTGATATTAACAAAATATACATAAATGAATTACCATTATTTTCTAAATATAGAGCCCACGTTAAGTTAATACCAGGCTTATTCTTATGGTGAACAGTGCAAGCTCTAATGTATATATCCTCTATACGATCTTTAACTTCCTGGTCATCAGATTCAAGACTTTCCAAATAACTTACATACTATATGGAAAATCATCAATTAATATGTTTTAATGAAAATTAGTCTATTGAATGATTACTACCTTAGTCCAAAATTCTTCATAAAGAGCACAAGCAATTAAACATCTTTCAAATAACACCACAATACGTTTGTATGTCCCATGACCAATTTCAAATTCCAAATATTCTTTCCAGTTTCTAATCTGAGATCTTTCTAAAGGTTTTACATGAAAGTATGGCCGTTTAATCTAAAATATAAATAAAAATTAAACTCGTGTTTAACAAGTTAAGTAAAAAAATCTAGAACTGACCATTTCTTCATAGGGTAATCGTAATGCAACCATGTCTGCTGTATGCTTATGTATTACAATATGTGATGCAATCATCTTCTCTTTCATTAAATTTTCTTCCTTGGTCCGCTGTCAAAAGTGAAACCATCATACACAATTACTCATTTTAAAAACAGACATAATTTTGTAGATTACTTGTTCCATCGGATCTGCCATGTCATCAGAGTCAGAACCAGAATCAATTTTTCTACCATGAGTTTTTTTAGCGTCAGCTTCCTTTATCTCTGCTAATACTTCTTTTCTTAATTCCAAAAATTTAACAGCCTCTAATATTTTATTTTTAGGATACTTTTTAACATAGTCTTTAAAACTAAAAAAAAAAAAAATAAAAAATATGTTTGTATATTTCATATACTATATAAATACTACCATTCGAAATTATTTAAAAATCCATGAGTGGGAGTAGCAATTAGACGTTCATAAATTTTTGTAACTCTTGAATATTGTTTGCATTCCAATTCAAACTTAATGTAATGATCCCATAAACGATCGGATCTTTAACAATTGATTTTTAACATTATTACATTAATTTATAAAGTTTTGATTAAAAAAATATATTTACCTAAATTCAATTCCACAAGCTTCCACTGCCTTTTCAAATTGTTCTCTTATCAAGTCTTCATCATCTGGATATGCTGATTTCATATAACTCAAATAATGAATCCATAGGTCAACACTCAATGGTATAGCTTTTAAGCCACGATCAAATACCTGTGCACAATTTAAAACAAATAAATTATATAAGCTAAATAAAATATTGAGCATTATTGAGTTCACTTAAATATTATATAATCATGCCTTTAACAAAAGGATTTAAAATCTGTATTTATCTAATACATTTATAAATAACCTTATGACTAGTTTTATAAATCACCGCTTACCCAAAATATATCCAAAACAGCTCTTGGCGTGTGTCGCAATGCCGCATGTTTTCTTATCATTAAATTTAATTTAACAAATATTCAACTTAATAAATAATAAAAAAAATAACTATAATAGTAATACCTAATACCTAATAATAATAATAATAATAGTAATAATAATAATAATAATAATGATAATAATAATAATCACAATGATTAATCTTAATTACTTAATTGTAATATAAAATACATAAACTTAATACATAACTATTTGTATTATACCTAATAATTATTTAAAACACCACGCCATGTCATTTAATTAACAAATATAATATACAAATTAATGATATTTAAGATCAAATAAAAATATTTTTCACGCTTTTTAGTGAAATTTGTGCTTTTTTGGGCCACGGTGGAGCGTGCAGTGTTTTGTGCTTTATCCAGCAGCAACCTGATGAAAAATATCTAGACTAAAATCATGTTAAATAGTTATAAAGAAATCTTTGAAGATTTTTTACTCAGAGGGAAATATATTTTAGGCAAAGGATGAAATCAATCAAAACACCTGAAAAGTTGAGATATTTTAAGTATCACACAAAAACATTAACAATAGTTATAAAAAAAAAAACAAGTATCACTTTAGTATTTTTTTAAGCAATATGTTTATACACTAAAATTATGTTATATATCTGTTAGCTTGGAATGGATGACACATGTATGTTTGAACGGTGTTGATGTTTTTGAAAATAAAACTTCTTTAAGACGAACATTAAGATGTAGAAACTTCAGACTGAATTAAATCCACGATAAACATAATTGCATCTTCCTCTTCATATCAGAAAACAAATTTAATTTTAATATATAACTAAAAACTTATTTTATTATAAATACATTTAAATTTAAACACAAATTGTTAACAAACCAAATAATAATTATTACAATGTTCAATGGTTATCGTCAGAGATATAAGGTTATATAACAATTATTATAAAACAATTACAATTATAATTAATAATAATCAGAAATACACATTTGTATGGTAAATAATTGTTTATGTTTTGAACAGTAATTATTATAAAATTAAAACATCTAAAATTTTAATAATACAATTATCAACTACCAACAGTACATTGTCATAAAAATAAATGATTGAGCATCTTGAATACTTCTTTCTTTATGGTGGTTAACACAAATAAACAATGGTACAATTTTTAAACTAAAAATAAATAAATTGTATACATTGTAAACCAATGTAATCATTACTATTTAACAATCAAGTTTAATATATTTACTTATTAATATAATCTTATATATTATATACATGTTATTAACTATATAACTATAAAATAATTAACAGATAATGTTAATTTAAAAATCAATATGATCTTCTTCTTATTGGTATTTTTTATTTATTTTTAACGGTATTATCAATCACAACACAAATGTGTAAAAAAATGAATAATATAAAATTATTCAAAATAACAATGTTGTATAACTGACAGTAATAATACTGATAAGAACAATATTTTTCATTTAATTATGTATCCCACACTATTCCCAAACAGTATTTAATATTCTACATTGGAGTTATTTATTTTCGCATTTAAATTAAGAATTAAATATGGAATTATCTGTCTTCCATTCAACTAATATAAAAATGTTAACTCACTTTTTCGCAATTTTCTTTAGTTCCATTTTTTCTTTCGTAGTCTGCATATTTTCTCCAATAACCATAACAATATGGATATAAACCTAAAAAGGCATCATAAGCTTCACGTGCTGCTTCAATATTTTTCTGAATACAATAAAAACAAATAATCAAAATTATACAACTAACTACTTGATTGAATAAATATAAGATGAATTTTAAAAATGTACCGCTCCATCAACATATTGTAATAAGTAGGTCCAACCAATAAAGTCGGATGGATCATCACGCACAGTTTGCCAAAACTTATCAAGTTCTCTAAGTTTTTTGGATTCCTTTTCTTTATCGATCTATTAAAATTAATTAATATTAAAGTCTACAAATAATACAGAAGTATAAAATAATAATCTAATTCAATTATGAGCATACAATTTTTGATCTTTTCTTCGATGAACTGTCCTTGCTTGATCTATCTTTGCTTGGAGTTCTCGAGCGTTTTTTGTCAACTCTTTTTGAATCTTCTTTTCTAGATCGATCTTTTGATTTAGAATCTAAAAAATAAAATTTTAAAGTAAACAAATAATTAATATTAAATAATATTTAAGTGAAACGTACAGTAGTAAAGTCATGTCAATACAGTTATATACTTTCATGTCATACATGTGTTATTACGAATACAAAAAATGTAAATAATAGTATAATACTAAATAAATGTTCTATTTGACGTTAACCACAAAAATTTTCAGATGTAACCTCTAGATTACTATAATGACTGAAATACGCTTTGTACATTTTAAATATTATTATTGTTTAACTCATATTTTAGATTTCCAGCGGAGAGATGAATGTATTTATTTTATAATTATACATTTATATACTTAAGTTTTTATTGTCATTATTATTTAATTTTTATTTGTATTTGTTCACCATCATGTTTTGGAGCAAATGCTTGAATCTTTAACTTTGAGAATGATTTCTGGTAGTAGATTGAATCTAGTTAGTATTTATTTTTTTACAATAATTGGGAAGAACTAAAAAATCAGCAGAACAGAAATATTATGTATTTAAAACCAGTTTTTAAAAAAATCTTTTTTGTTTGTAATTTAAAAATGAATAACTGTTAAGACTACATTTTTAACAAATATTCATAATAGTATATTCTAGAACACTATCATCATTATATTTCATTATTTAATTTGAATTTAACACATCCATTACATACTCAATGGTGAGATAAAGCTTAAATACTACTAGACCGTAAAATGACTTCCTTGATTTTTTTTTCAATAATTTATGATTTAAATGTTACTAGTCAGCTATGAGAATGTTTAAAAAATTTACTTATTATTTAAAATATAATAATTAAATTGACTAGTTTATTTATATTGGAGGCTTAAGAGCCAAACATATTAACTCTCAAATATGTTTGAGTATCTAGTCTCCATATTATATATGCATATTGGTCAAAATATATACTACTAGGTCTATTATTTATATTAATATAAATTAATATCAGTAGAACTGAAATATTATATTTGGTTGAAAGTTTAATAAAATAATTAAAAAATGTATTAATTGTAAAATATCATAGACTTGTACTAACAGACTGGTAATGCCTGTAGGATAGGTGTATTAAGACAGTTACTTAGTTAAGCTCAAAATGTAGGCCGAAGGCCAAAACCAGGGGGGTTAGAGGCCCCCCAATATCCTGTAGAAACATAGATATGTATTATAAGATGTAATTTTGTTGACACTAATAAAAGATGGGATTGAGGGAGTGAAATGACTAACGTCGGTACCACCCCTCAATTCCGATATCAAATATAAAAAAAAAAAAAAGGATAGGTGTATAAGTTACTTGTCACACATAAAGCAGTAACGTTGCTTTTAAAAATAAAATATGTAAACTATATTTAACATTGATAACACACTACAATATTACAGAAAATACAAGAACCACACCCAATGTGTATTTATCAAATAAATACACATTGACTGCATGAATCTTTAACTGATGTGCTTAAAAAGCAGGGTCTATACATAATACATGTACAATACCATTAGTATAACAAATTAAATACCAATACAATAATTATAGTACAATTAAAATTGCATAGTACAGAATAATTGCTCTTTATTTATCTAAACCTCATCTACAATTGGTTATAACAACATTTACATTATGTATAAAAAAAGTACCTGATTTCTTGTCATATTTTTTCTTGTTGCTTTCTTTTTCTTTTGTATCTTTTTTTATTTTTTTTGTATCTCTTTCATACTTATCTTTATCATTAGTAATTGTTGCTTCAACTTCTATTTTATTATCATCCTACATAAATATTTAATGTAATTATATTTTACATAAAAAAAAAAAATGTAATAAATAAACATACTTCATCACTATCACCAGCTACTTCATCACAAACAATCATTTCGGATAATTCAAGCTCTTCTTTACCATCTTCAGAATTATTTTGACTATCTTTAGACTCAAGATGATTGTCATCTTCATCACTTTTTTTTTCTTCATTTCGATTTTCACTTTTCATAGCTACTGAGTTATCTTCTAATTCATTTTTATTTTTAAGCTAGAAATGAATTAGTCTTTAAGGTCAAAACATTTACTATATTAGTTTAATTTACTTAAATATTTTATATAATATGCATTTATTATTTCTGTATCCAACACATGTCTAAGAAACCCAAAATTCTAACAAATACTTTATGTTTCAAATTTAAATCTATCTTATAAAATAAGACGACAATTTTATTTTTTGACACAAACAAAAATGATTACAAATTTAAATTTACACCATTCAAAATATAAAAAATATATAGTGTTCTTTGTTAATTCAAAATCAGTATATATAACTCTAAATAGTAAGTTACCTCATTTTCATTTTTAAGATCATCTAAACCATTTGACTCTTGTATTTTGGTTTTTATTCCATTTGATTTATTTTTTTCCATTTTTATCTATTTATTGAAACATACCATAGAATAAAATAGGTAATTAAACATAACTAACAAATATTATATATATATAATTTAATTTATATATTGATAGTTAAGACATAATTCTAAGTATCTATAAATAACTAATGGGTTATTTTTTAAAAATAAAAAAATTACTTAGTTACTAATTACTAAGATGAATAACTGAATAATTTTATTGAGGTTAATTCTAAAAGCAAAATTTAGTTTAAAAATAGTATGCATTATACAATTTACTTAAAATGTCTATATTTCATAAAAAGACAACTTTTATATAATCTAATATTAAATAATTTAGCATCGTAGATATCATCTAAAGCTATAATTAATAAAATTTTAATCAGATAATATGTTATTTTTAAATTTTAAAATTATTTGAACATTTGATTGATTTATTGAATGGATGTTAGTAAATTGATACACAATTTACGTTTATACCTTTGCATATAATGCACGCATTTTAAAATAATATAAAATTACATCAGTATTGTAAAAGTACATATGAAAATTAATTTTCTAATGTTTTATAATAAATGTAGTAAAGTTGTGTATAAAGCATAATATCGCAAAACAATATAGAGCATAAGCAGCATTATGAAGACATAACAAATAATTTCACTTCTTTATAACTGCCCATTTTATCATAAAAAAATTGATAAAACTCATGTGGATACCAAGTTATTCATCAATTGAAAGTAACGAAAAGAATTAAAAAGTGGTATGGATTGCAAAAAAAGAACAAAAATAAGTAATAAGTTAAAAGATTACTTTTCAAATAACTAGTTTTTAAAAAAATTGAATCAACATACTTAAAAATGTACCTATAAAAATTCACTTCAGTAATTTACACAAATTTAAATAATGTATTGTTGTAATATATACATTTTTATTTTTTAAAAAAATCATAATATATTTCTTTTCTTAGATAAAATAAATAAGTTAATTTAGTTTGCTTAAAATGATATAATTATTTTCTAACATTAATTAATATTATCAATAACTCAAGGTTTTATAAAACTATTAGCCACAATCCTTAAATAACATATTTTTTTCAAAATGCATGAGCAACAACTTGAGTATAATAAAAAATAATCAGATTTTATAATGAAAATAAGTTTATTATTATTGATTTAAACAATATAGGAAAACATGTGTAATAGGTATTAATAACAAACCTTCAATTCTTTTTCATCAGCATCCACAGAAGAAATTAGTTTTTCCAATTCATCATAAATTGTATCAGATTTCCTTGCACGATCCGTGTTTTTAGAGTTGGCTGACATTATCTTTTAATAAATTTATATCTAAGTCAGCAATATTCATTAAAAGATTTTATTAAGATATTAATAAAATAAATCTAATATTAGCAGTTTGTTATCTTGGAATGTATTACTTCTTCCAAATTATCGGTTGTCTTGAAGATGGAAATTAATCAATAGTTATATAGTTATATAGTACTTTACACATTAATTATAAAATTAAAAATATTTAGTACTGAAAACTATAATATGATATATTTCTGAACAATGCACGATGTTTATTACAAATTTGTATTGTACATTGACTATTCAATTAGTCAAAAAATCATAAAATGTAAAAATACATCAGTAGGCAATAGGCAAGTGATAGTACAATTTTAATAAATAGAGTTGAAAACTTGAAAATTACAGGCTAGTGACAAAATTATAAAGTATTAACATTAAGAGTATATCATAATGCAAAAATGCATAAATATAAACACATTAAAATTAAAACGTTCAAATATCTGAAAATTAAATAATTTGATTCTTAAGGATAAATATTAACTATTAAGTGCTAAATAATGCATTGATAAGCAGTATGTAGTTGATAATATCGCCATTTTGACTTTTGAGAGTATACAACACAACATTTTTTCCAAGAACTACATTTTTTCCATGACTTGAATATTTTTAATTTGCTTATGTTTTTAATTCTGTATACATTTGAATAATCTAAAATTATGCCATATTGCCATCATTACACTGTTGATTGGCGCCCCCCCCTCCCCTATAGAAAACTTTTAAGGGAAGGGATAAAAATAATTCTCAAATTTAACTATTTACGTAAAGGTTTAATGTTATTCAAGCATATAAATATGCTATTATTTGTATAGTTAATATAATAGTTGATTAAAATATATTTGAATAAGTAGAAAGGTTGGCAAGTGGGTACCGCTCTGCTGTACAATATGTGTCGAGTGTATCATTTTCACGGATATGTTAAATTTAAATCAATGATATAAATCATTGTATACGAAAAACAATTCTAAGCGAAGACGGTCTGTGTCAGCCTACATAACCATAAGTGTATTCTATGACATTGTTGCTATTAAAATAATTCGTTTTACTATTAATAATACAGTAGGTTAAATTAATTTTTGCAGAAAACGTTGCATTTGAAAATGTCATTGAGTGTATAAAAAATCATAATATACTTTAAAAGTTTCAAGCACCCACAAAAAATGTTTTTAAATTACAACGAAATAACTAACATTGTCATTCTTTATTTAAATATCTAATTCCATTCAAATTTGAACTTAAAATGTCTATAAAAAATATTTTTTTAATATATTATTTTGATTTTTTCTTTACACTATTTAATACTGACGAAAAACCTTGTTTTAAATTTTCAACCCTTAGTTATAAAAACAGATAATTTTATACATTTTTAACTACTAAATAATTTGCTAACATTCCAGATTTTCATGAATTTGGTCAAAATTTGAACTTTAAATGATTATGAAAAAAATTGTGCCTATGTATTTTTATTATTTTTGATCTGCTATTTTAAAAAAACTTATTTTTAATTTTTTTTTCATAAAAAACAATAATCTAAACATTTTGTGGAAATTTCAAACATTTTTAATTATTCATTTTTGAATTACATCAAAATAAGAAAATCGTTCCCCAGAAAATGGGTGAATATTCAACGTCTAATTTTAAATGCTCATAAAAATAAACAAGTTTGACTTCCGATAATATTTTTTTTTTAAAAAAGGTAAAAAAAAATTATAAAGATACTTATGTAAAAATTTTCAAATCTTTGATTTAAATAAAAAAAATTTTATGAATTTCCAATAAAAAAAACTCGAAATTTCAAATTTGGATGCTTATAAAAAACTATTAGATACTTACGCTCAACTTTTTTTTTAATTTTCACTTACAATAAATTATAAAAAACATTGTATTACATTTTCAAATTTTTTGACTAATTGAAAAAAATTTTATCGGCAATAATAATAAAAAAAATAATTTGAAAATTTATTATGCTTATAAATAGCTCAAAAAAAGTTAAAATATTTTGAAAATTTTATGGTGTATAAAAAATGCTTATATAAACATTTGGTAAACATTTCATGTATTTACAATCATTATTTCTTTTATTACATTAAAAATAAAAATAAATTTTGTCAAAAATTTGCTTTTGCGAAAAAATTCCTGTTTTTCTTTAATTTTTTTTTTTTTGTTTTTCCCGGCGCGTTTAAAAACTATTGGGAATTTTTTATTTTTGACCCCAAAATACCAACTAAATTCACTTTTCTATCAGAAAAGATGCTGATGAAGAAAATCGGAGCACTTTTACTGCACTATAAAACGTGATGACAGACATGAAAAAAATTAAAAAATAACATACAACATTGTAAAATCAATACATTTATCGCTCCGTTCAGAATCTAAAATAAAATCATATGTATTATTTGGTATCGGTAAATCAAAACTACAAATTTCTTTGTTTTATTCTAAGAATACTAATGACAACTCGAATGAAACTATCCTTGTTCAAATTCACCCTTTCACAATATACACCAAACCATATAAACGATTTTCACCTGTTGACGATTGAAGTCGTGTTTTTTTTTACTCTTCTCAATATACTGAATGATTCTTCTATTGTGCACGTTGTTTGAGGCAGTGATAAAAATAGTATTCAAAAAATCGCAGGTTAATATTCGCAATCTCATTGAATTAATAAACGAACAAACGAAATTTCATCACACTGAGAATTGAGATTCAACCAAATTATTTTAAATCCAATACTGATACCAAATATCAGATTCCTCTACAAATTACAATGTTTTCAATTTGACAATGTTCAGCGTTTACTAATAAGCTTTATTTTTTCTTTAAAATTCTTATGGTGTACTTTTTTTTAAATATTTGTTGGATACAGTAGACTTATTGAAAATGCTATGTTATTTGCATTTAAAAATCATAGTAAAGGAGATATTAGTGAATGGTAAATCTAAGTAATGAATAAAGAAAATCTGTAAAAGCGTTCTATAGAATCTGTTTCGTAATTTGATTGATTTTTTTGTTTGGATGTAATACTTGGAATTTTAATTTCTGTGTCAATTTTTCTTCTACATTTAAGGAGCTATTAAAACTATCATTGAAAATTATATCTGATCGGCGTTTGCTTTCTATTATTATTAAATAATTAAATGGCTAATAATTCTTGAATATGATTTTGAATCTAGAGTATCTTCTGAGTACTTCTTTCATATCCTAAAAGTTAAATATTTTATATTATGCTGTCAAGTCATTATAGATTATAATATCATGTTAACAAAAACATAACGTTAACACTGTGTAAAGAACTGTTAAGAAAAAAAAACTTACAAATAATTGTTATAAGATGTGTGATATAAGGTAGAATCAAAATATATTCAATAGTAATTAATCGGAATTTAATAGAAATTAATTATTTATATTTATTTATTATATGAATTATATTAAGTGAAATTAATCCAAATTTAGTTTGCTTGGCAAGAAGATTCATTCTTAAATTGTGTAGTTAAGTACTATGTAGTATAATAATAAATTAAGTAAACTGTGTTAAAATAAATAGATTTGTTTTTAGCCAGTTAAACTAAATTTGGATTAATTTTAGTTAAAATAATTCATAAAATAAATAAAATTTATTTATTTAATAAATAAATAAATATATATATATATTTAATTTTTTTTCATATTTAGTATGAATAATTAATTTTTATTAAATTTGGATTAATTACTATTGAATATATTTTGCACATTAGACCTATACTTAGATTCAACCTTATATCATACACATTTTTTAGCAATTATTTTTAAGTTTATTTTCTTTAGCTTTTTTTACACGCGAGTGTTTTTGTTAGGATTATTTCTAGTGATGGGAATAATCGAGAGAAAATAATCGAGTACTCGATTATTAGAAAAATAATCGAATTGCTCGGTCAAAAATAATCGAATGAAAAATTAGTAGTTAGTAGTTACTTATTAGTAATTACTATTTTTAATAACTAGTTTATAGTTACTTTATAAGTAGTTGGTATAGCTATTCGAATTTCGAACACTGAACCAGTAGGCAGTAATCATTCTTATCTACTAATTTACTATTCACTAATATTATAATATAATAATAACTAATACATATTTAAAAATACCCAGGCGGCCGCGGCGCGCGGCGTAGTATAACTATACTTTATTATTAATCTGTACTATCTGGAATTGTTAAGGAAATGGTTTCCATTATTATTTATATCTATTATATATAATAATTTTGATCACATATATGGATTATTTTGGTATAATATACTATATTTTAATTTAATTTATATGTTGTATCAGTTATATCGTACATTTGTTATCGGTAATCGTTCTATTTTACGTTTAAATCGTCAGCGTATTTAGTAGTGATGGGAATAATCGAGAGAAAATAATCGAATGATAACAGTAATTACTAATTAGTAATTACTATTTATTAGTAGTTAGTAGTTACTAGTTACTAATAAAATACTAGTAATTCGAGTATTATTTTATTCTACTCATC
>JACXSJ010000778.1:98549-169504 GCA_014851325.1 Pentalonia nigronervosa | reverse complement strand
TCGGAGATGTGGATTGGTTAATTACAGTAGATGGTGACGGGGTTGCAGTTTCTTTACTTTCTGATGAAGATGAGCTCGAATCTTCCATGGTTGATTCTGAAGATAAACTTTCTTCAGAGCTCGGAGATATACTTGAAGCTACTGTGGTAGTTTGTGGCGATGTTGAATCATCTACAGAGCTCGGAGATGTGGAGCTCGGAGATGTGGATTGGTTAATTACAGTAGATGGTGACGGGGTTGCAGTTTCTTTACTTTCTGATGAAGATGAGCTTGAAGTTTCCGTGGTTGATTCTGAAGATAAATATTCTCCAGAGCTGGGAGATGTGTTTGGAATTATTGCAGTAGTGGATGATGAAAATGAATATTCTTCAGAGCTGCCATCTTTCGTAGATGTTTGTGAAGATGGTGATTCATTTCCTTCTAAATTTTTGGACATAATTAAAAAATATAATAACAGTATTAATGTTTGTTTTTACAATAGAGTTGAATATATATTTATTTTTGATTTGTTAATAAATTATTAATTATTAACCTCAAACAAAGTCTTGAACCGATTGAAAAAATTTTGGTTACGATTTTGATTTTGTGTAGTGGTTTTTAATTTTTTTGATTTTAATTTCAATTTTTAGATATTAGTTGAGGAAATTATAATTTCCATATTGATTTTGTATGCCAGTTTTTATGTTTTAGGAGAACGTTTTCAGTTTTTAATACTGGTTTAGATTTATAAGCATTTCAATATGGATTTCGATTTTTTTTTTTTTTGTTTCAACCCATATTTAAAAATGATTTTTAAATTGGTTTAAGCCTTGCCTTAAACTAAATATCGATAAAACCTTTTTGGAGTATATTTTTTTATATAATTTTGATTGATAGGATAGATTGAAATATATATAGAAATTACAGTTATATATAACCAAAACTCTAATGAATATAATGAGTTTGTATTGTCTAAATCTGATTCATATTTTCACGTTCAAATTTATTATGAATAGTTATAAATTTCAAAATAAATTTAGACTTAATTTAGGTTTAGGTTACACAAAAATTGCCAAAATTAATTTAGATAAATTTATATTTGACTAAAATAACGTTAAACAACTAAAAATGTATTTATTTATTATATAAATATTAATAATTATAAGCTATTTTAATAATTACGAATTTATTATTGTAATTATAAGATAAAAACAGATTCATCAATTTATCATAGTAAAAACTAATAACATAGTGAAAAATAAGTCAAACGTTTAAAGCATATTAATAGCTAACACTACAAAAAATAGTATGTTCATAATAAATACAAATATTTATTAACATTATCATGGGTTTTTCCCGTTTTAAATTATATTTAACATCAAACCTATTTTAGGTAAATTATACATTTTTTTTTTATTGGCTATTTATTGCATTGCATCAGCATGTCAAATTAATACGACAATACCTATTTATGACATTATATTTACATCAATAAATTGCCCATATTAAGGAATATGACACAATATGAAGCACAACAGTGTTAGGACTAGATAACAAAAAAATCATCAGGATAAAGATAAAAGGTAAAAATATTTCATTCTATTAAAATAATTGAATAATTAGAATAATTGAAACATAGTTTGAAATATATTATGAAAAAAAAAACGAAAATAAATAATAATAAGCACAAGTAATTGTTATTCAAAATTCAATAATCTTAATTGATACCATTATAATGAATAATAATAAGCACAAGTAATTGTTATTCAAAATTCAATAATCTTAATTGATACCATTATAATGAATAATATTGATTACAATTACAATATTGTGTATCCCATATTTTTAAGTTGAAAGATACACCTGACATCATGAAAATAAAATAAGAAAATTTCAGTCAAATTTGTCTAATTTTCACAACGAAATTTTAAAGTTTAAATAAAATAAATATTTAGATTATTTGTAATTATTTATCTAGATAAGATAAAATTTGAATAAATAACAATCTAAATAATTTTTCTAGATGAGTACTAACAATGATTACAATACTGTCTTATAATATGCCATGGAATTCACATTTATTATATTGCTTAATAATTAATTGTTATTTTAATATTTATTTTTGTTTTTTTTTAATTAATTTTATTGATTGATTGTAGTTAATGGTAAATTTTAATTCTGACTATTCTTCAAAATATTTGTTCATTCAATTTTTAATTTAATTTTAAAACAATAGTTTACTTAACTTAACTGAGTTACAAAATATCATTAACTTTCCCAGAATTGACAAATATTAGTTTCAATGTTAAAATTCAGTGGTTGTGGAGTTGAACTATTGTTTCACGCCACTTAATACTTCAGTCTGGAGTAATCTTAGGAAAATTATGTTTCGTGTAATGATAAATTGAGTCGGTAAAGTTGAACCTTTTTTTTTTTACTCAAATATTTAAAAATCTAATGGTGTTTCTAAAAAATAATTTTAGTAATGCTTCAACGCTTAACAATAGTTTATCTTAAATGTTAATCAAATATTCAAAAGAAATTACATTTTTTAATCTAATATTTCTTAAATATAATATTAAGTAAGTAGATATTTATTTTAAGTTACCTATATTTTAATTTCAAATATATAGTTAAAAATAAAATAACATAGAATATAATATCATTGTAAAATATGAGAAAATTTAATCACGATATTGAAATTATACATCACGATATATTCAATATTGATAAGTTAGAACAAATTATTAAACAATAATTACTCAAATAATTATAGTTATACTATAAAATCCTCATAATTCATAAAAAGTTACATTTTCTAAAAAAAAAAATAAAAATCTATTTTGTGTTTAACTTTGAAATTAATTTATTTTGAATTATTAAAAGACCGATAAATATGTAAAATAAATTTTTTTGACAATTTTACAGTAATTTATTTAACAATTTTTTTTTATAATTAATTATTTATATTGTTGGAATTTTTGTCATATATGTTTAAGTTTAATTGTTTTAAAAAACTTATGATTTTTTTATGATTAATAGCTTCATGTTTGAGCTTTTAATCTTCAACAACGTTACAATATATTCTAGACATGAAATAAGTAAGTATAATCAGTCATGTACATGGACAGTCTGATGTCATTACTTTTCTAAAGTCAGTATATCATCAATTGTGGCTATCTATAATTGATATTCTTTTGATATTAAATACTAAGGTTTTAGTAATATTTTTAGCAGTATAGATATTTATTATTTTCAAATAATTTTAACATTAAAATTACGTCTAAATTACTAAATTACTAAATTGTATTCTAGATTAATTTTTGATTTTCTAAAACAAATATAAAAGTATGGAAAAATATGTTATATTTATATTATTCATAAAAAATAAGGCGTTTTTTTATTATTTAATAATTTACTTGTGTCAAAAATAAATTTTAAAATGTTGAATTTCGCAATTCGTTAATTTAATGCAATTATTACTATAATTTATGTTATCATAAAAAAATTAATATTACACATCAAAGTATTAATTTCAAACACTCAAACATTTAAATTGGTACAAAAATAATATGCCTATGTATTATTTGTATAAACATAGATATCATTATTTATTAAAACAAATTTTAAAATTTTAAAATCACATTCCTATATGAATGAATACATATAATATTTCAAATTGATTCATAACAATCATATAAAATAATTATGTAAATGGAATGTTTTTAAATACACCATCATATCAAGATGTGAAGATCTTCATTTTAATAATTAGTTATTTTTTTTAAACTATAATTGTGACACAATATATTTAGCATAATATTCTTTCTTTTTCAAGACATTAACTAAAACTATTTAAATACGAGGTAGGTAGGTTAAGTATTTAAACATTTATTATATATAGATGGACTGATAGATACGTGTATTATACCCCAAAATGCGAAAAAAAGCGCATAATTTTGTGAAATCATTTTGCATCTCGTTTGACGTTCCCGAATTACTGTTTCATATAATATGTTTAAAATAACTGTGGAAACAATTTCAATAGTGTTTGTAATATCGAATCAGTTGATTTAATGTTAATATATTATTATATTGCATGTGGGCTACTTACTGTTGGGTAACGGATTTGCAAAACTTACACTCAATACGATTAAAATTAAAATGCATAGTGCAAAAAAAAAGTTTAAATTAGGGAACATATTAATTGTCGTCATTATAACTGTGATCGCCAACAAAAACTGAGAAGTGAAAATAATTTTTTTTTTTTGTAAAAAAAAAACAAACGAATTAGACGGACAAAATATTTGAACAAAAGTCCGGTCGTACGGACTGCATGAAACGATAGACGACAGACACAATGTATTATCATATTGTAGGTACCTACGTAGGGCGTGTGGATACCTGCATGCAATAATTTTCTCCGAAGATATGGATATTACATCACGAAAACAAATATGAGAAGTCCATATAGACGTGTTTTTTTACCAAAATGTAATCTATAAAAATATAAAATAACCAATATTTAACAAAAAAAAAAAATTAATTCCTATCGGTCACGTAAAGTAAAAATGTTCAGCCTTGTGTTTTGTCTTCGTCGCAGATAATGTACTTATAATTTTATTAGTATTACAAAGCGTCAATGATATGTCAATAGTCATAATATATTAATATATTGAACTTAATGATGACAACAATACAACACTATCGCTACAGAAAAAATTATACATATTTTTATTAATTAGCCGTTTTCATTTTTAATGATTTCAATACTAATCGTGTTATTTTTTTTTTTTTTGAAATAAAAATTAATATTTTGTAGATATTCATGTTATTTTACCGCAAAACTAAAATATTTTATTGTCATCAATTAATTAATTTTGTAACATTTTTTTCGTTTTATACATATCAAATGGAAATTTATATTCGTTTGCATTTCACACGGGCAAATGCGTATTGTTTTCTGTTTTATGTCGTTCATTCAAATAAACTAAATAAAAAATAATATTCGATTTCGATTAGATACAACTGTTTGCAGTACGTTGTAGGCAGACTGCACTGTCTCGAGTAATGCAATTTACAACAAAACAATTCAACGTTTCAAGCATATAAATTATATATAATTTCTTCAAACATGTTGCTGGTTTGTGTAAACATTATAATTTACGTTTTTTATGAACTTTTTATTTAGTCAATGGTAAACTTTAATAATAACAATGTAAATATTTTGAATATTTTAAAATTACATTTTAGCTAAAAAATAATTATGCTTTTGAAAGCTTTTTTGCTTAATAATTTTAGATTATATTATATAGAGTTTAGAATGATGTGGATGTTTTTTAGTAAGTTATGTATGTGGCCAATATTTTTTTGTTAGACGGAGTGCACTGAAAGTTAGATATTGTAGGTAACAACTTTTTAAATTGAAAATTTCATTTATCGTTGGTACTTTGAACGTCTTTTGCTATTAAAAGTAGTTTCCCTCAATATAATAAGTAAAAAGTACCGACAAATGATATAAAAAAAAAGAAATGATAAATGTAATTATTTTGTTGTATTAGTTCGATTTTAATAATTTAAAAAACAATAACAACGGAGACTTAAAATAATTTTTATTAATTAATTATTTAAATATAAGATGAACATTGTATAATTTTCTAATGATGATACCTAGTATAAGTTTTTGTAGATTTATAGTTTCATTCCAATTATATTTTCTGAAACTCGACACTTTAATAGAATACCAAATATGACATATTATGGTAAATCAAATATAATGCAAGTGTCTGAAAAACTTTGTTGAATCGATAAGTTTAGGCTAAATTTGACGCATAATATTAATACCTACACCATATTAATGTTTCCTAGAATTTATCATCAATAAATTGTATTTCGTTCACTCTAAATTCTCTATTTCACAGAATATTATTATATTCTATATTATACTATAACTATATACAGTTATTTGTTCCGTAATAGTTACAAACACAATATTTCCTTAGTTTTGGTAGGTACTATATTACAATAATTGTTTGTTAATATGTCATGAGAAAAATAAATATTTTCCTAAAATGTATAGGTAGTTGGTATATTTTTTATTAATAATAATGATTTGTAGTAAATCGACTTGATAAAAATGTAATACTATTCATAACGGTAATATAAATATTTATGTTTGAACAACTTTCCGAAAAGTATTATACACAATATGTTGTCATTAAAACTAAACAAAAGAGGAAACTTTTTGATTGGAATCAGTTATTATAATATTTACAAGTCAAAACCTGTCGATACGCAGTCTTTACTTCATTATTGTTCACGGAGAATAAAAGGAGACGTGTTACATAGATATTTAATAATATAATTTTATTAATGTAAAATAAATCTCACGATACATAATAATAATACTTACGATACTTCGTTTGAACTACTGTTTAAAGTCAACAAAGTAATTCATGTGAAATGTTATTTTAGCTATTTCAGTGTGATAGATACATAACGGTATTTTTTTTTCGTTTTATGTTAGTTCATATTTAATACGTTTATGAAAAAAAAAAAAATTAGTTTTTAAGTCATTTATAGTTGTTCTTATAAATTATAACTTCAATAGAAAACGTTGTTATTGATTTATATAATGTAGGATATCTGCCTACTAAGAAGTCGAATTATTCATTCAATGTAGGAATTTTATAAAATGGATTAATGTATTATGATGTGTGGGCCTCTAATGATCGTATTGCGTAAATCCATGAATTAAATATTGTAAGTTTTAATGTTATGCTATATATATATTATTTTATTCCTATATAACTATAATGCTTATGTTGTTATTTCGCTAATTCCGTTAAAATGTTTGAGCTGTAAACTTTAACTTGTCGTATGCTTGGAATAATTCCGCGTAGGTATGGATTATTACCTACGACGGATTCTGGTAATTCCGTATCGTTTTTAATGCCAAGTGCCTACTAACCTATCCACATATAACACGTGATAGTATATGACGTGTGCTTATTATTTGGTGTGAAATGGACATAATATTACTGCTGCAGTGGCTATAACGTAACAAACCAACACTATAATATAATAGTTGTGTAACCAGTGACCACGTTAACATGCATTAGTGGTATCATTTGCATCAGGTCGGGTAAATGATATGGTATAACAGTATGCTGTATGGAGCCAGGGTGTCCGAGTAATTTATTTGCTGTCAACTCTAATCCCGCGATAACAAAAACGACATCACACAGAAATAACACTACTGCCGTTATAGGATTATATGGATATATTATATTATTACGATAGTTTTAATATAATGTAATATTATCGAAAGATTATTTTTATTTTTAGTTGACTATATATTATAATTGTATAGTCTTTATTATAATCATTTATCGAGGAGTATTTTGAGACGCCGCGGTGGATGTTATTTCGTGAAATGAAACGTGTATCTATTTAATGAAATCTAAATGTTTTATAGCACTTTATGCAATATTGTACATCTTAACTTTACAAAACAGAGTGGTGAAGCTTTATACTTATTTTTTTCCTAGAAAAACACTTCAAGAGTTAAAAATAACAAGTTTTTAGTAACAACAACCCAAAGTTTTATTTAGAATATTATGTTTCTATAATTTTAAAGGTCGTACTTTATAGTATCATGCAATTTCTTGATATCCATTAGCTTGGATTCTAAGCGGAGCGTTTAATGTATTGGTTTTACGATGAGATTTCTTTATATATATATATATATATATATATATATATATATTTGTGTCTGTCGTCATATTTTTAAGCAGAAAAATACTTCAATTTTCCACTTTGAAGGTTATTTCTGGTAGTAAATTAAACAAAGTTTGTATCCAATTTAGGGCACAAGGTAAACATTTTTCAAAATAATCGGAAAATACTACAAAACAATGCGAAAAAACAGAAATATTTACGCAACATCAGTTAGCGAGAATATTGATTTTATATATTTGTTGTAATTAACAACTGTAAAGATTACATTTTTACAAAATATTTATATTAGAATTTTTTATACCTGATATCATTTTTGAACTATTTCATCTTTTTTTGTGATACTTATAGATATTTTATATTTTTTACATTTTTTTTTCAATTTAGCTTGATAAAACTTTTGTTTGCAAGTAAAAAGCTGGAAAAGTTAATATAAAGTCATAACTCATAAATTGTTTTTACAGTAATTTAAAAATACATTTACACTTTTTTCATAAGTGTTGTATTTTAAATATTGAATATTCAAACATAAAATAACGAAAAGACTAACCTTGCCATTACGTAAATTATTATTCTCTATTTACGATAAAATTTTCAAAATATTTAGACTAATTTTAAACTATTTAATCTACTCATATCATCGTTCTACTGTATCACAGTGTTGATTTAAGTTAATAATATAATAATGTGTTTATAATATAATATGCAATAATTTTGTAAAAGGTAAATTCAACATACCAAATTACAAAAAGTTATATTAATAAATAAAATATAAAATACCCTTAAAAATAGAAACTATAAATTATTAGAGTTGTTTTTCCCATGCAATACATATGAATTAAAATTTAACGCATACATTATAGCAAGTGAAGTAGGTACACTTGAAACCTAACATTTTTTTTGCGTCAGAACGACTTCCCCGGTTTTGTTTTATTAGGATTTATTACTGGCAAATGTAAAATTTATTTATCATAAATTGACGGTGGTAACGTTTTTATGATTGAAATCTTACGCAAACTTTCGTTTCAAAATAATAAGAGACTTATTGTTTTGGTTGTATATTATAATATGATATACCGTCTTACTTCGATAGTTTTTAATTTTTGATTATTTAATTAATTTTTAAAAAAAATAACTGAAAATATTTAAGTCTAAGTTAATCTATAATGATTGTTTGATAAAAATGTATAAACAACCGCTCAGAATCGTATTTTAATATATTATAATCATCGCAGAGCATACAGAGTTCTTATGAAACTTATAAAATCGTGATAAAGAAGTGGATTATTTTGATTTTGTTTTTTATAGGGGTAATTCATTATAATAGACAATTATATTTCTTATAATCTTTAAGCGTACTACCTACCTTTTCAACTGATAACACAATAAACATTTTATTCAGATCACATTGTAATCCAAACAAATACCTAACCCACAATATTGTTCGATAAGAAATGGGTTTTTTTATCATTTTGAAATTTATTTGATATTTTTATTATGACCACCGATATCCGTACTTATTACCTTACATTTTATTTTCGTATATCTATGTGTCTTGAAAACAACTCGAAATTCCGTTTAAAATCTATTGGCCGGAAGACATTCAAAGTCACTTTTGGTCCCAAAAATATCCTAAACGGATTATAAAAGTAAAACGACCTATAATAAATGACAAACGTTGTTGACCCCAGTACCGTAATAAAAGAGAAAAAGTTTTTAACAACTTTAGTCTATTATAGACCATTCTCAATGCTATATAAACTATGGTGATTCGGATTTTTAAACACATAAATTTAAGAATCGGACTAAACATTGGTTGACTCTAGTACACCTAGTTCGCAATAATAATAGATTTGCAAGGGAAAGAACAAAACATTTCGATACTTATGGTCGCATGCTTGTACAGTGACCCACCGCTCAAACACAAACTTGCTCACATAAATAAAAAAATAACATGAACATGTACACATAAAATACAAATGTCTTTAAAATATAAATATATAACTATACGTATTTATGTATTTAATATTCGAAAAGTTACGTTTTTTTTCCATAAATTATGATTTAAAGCTATATATACTAAAATGTACCAATAGGTTTTAATACCGTTTTATATATATAACTTATAGTACCTTATTTCAAAAAAAAAAAAAATAAAATGCAACATTAATAATTTTATATTAAAAAAAATTGTTAAATGATATTGGGTTCGTGAATAACTTACATGATGTGCATGAAAATTAGCTTTGTATAATTTGGTTTAAGATTCCAGATTAATGAATATCTAAATTTGAACAATTTATTTTTCAAAATAAGAATCTATTATATTATAATCTTATTTTATTTTAAAACTTAAGGAATATATTGATTTTACTATGGTAATTTTGGTTTATTTTTTAAAAACAAGCAATTTAACTGCCTAGGCAGTTAATTTATTAGTTAAATATAAAAAATGTAATTTATCGAATTTTCGATTATATCATTAAGAAAAATAAACAACAACACAGGAATGTGAACTGTATTCAAGGAATTATGTTTCGACTGAATTAGACCATTTTTGTGCAAATTCAGCTCAACTCATAATTGTTTTAATAACGTAAAGCATTCGCTCCCACAGTGGTGCATTCGACTATATAATCCACTAGTATGCCAGTGTGGTATATAACAGCACTTTATTTTATTTTCGCGAGTTCAAAGAAAAATAAACTCCAAAACTTAATATTCTCTGATTAACGTACAATTATTTATTCGTCGTTTATATCGTGTAACAAAACAAATAAAAAAAATAATTAGTTTTCCCTTTTTCAATTTATTTATTATATAAGTTATGTACGCGTGCTTTGTATTGTTTTAAATTTCTAATTTATTATAAACCGACTAAAATCTTAATTTGATTAACCACTACGCGAATGTTGGCTCAAAAACTATTAACGAACTAATATATTATACCATTATATATTATGCGTGTGTTTATGTGTGTGTGTGTGTGTGTGTGGGTATGCACATTATGATACTATACCCACATTATCTCGGTATTGAATAGGCTCGTTATAATATTTATATAGTTTTAGCCGCTGCAATAACAGAAAACTTAACAGTAACTTTTTACGTGTGTATTACATTAAATCATTTGACCGTTTTGTCTCGCCAAAACACCTATTATAATACAGCATAATGTACACAATGGCTTACAAACAATAATGAGCTTACAAACTGAGTTGGATTAATTAATGTTGTGTTTTGTCTTTTGTCATAATATCGGTAGAAAAGTAGCAGTTATAATATTATGTAAGAATATTACGATGTATTACGTAATGATAAATACATACGGGTGATTTACCAAGCATGCTCGCCTTCATTTTTAAAATTTAATAATGAATATTTTCTAATTTTTAATATTTTTTATACTACACAAGGAGTGTAAAATGACATGTGACAATACAAACTTTTGTTTTTTAAATTAGAATCTATCTTTTAAACTGTAAGTTATTTAGTCAAATATTTTTTAGAATATTTTAATGTACATAGTTTAAATTTAATTTTTTCCCAGTTATCAAAATGTTTATATCTATTAAAAATAATAGTCTTTAAAAATCATTTTATACTAATATAAAATAGATTCAATATTGGATCAAAAATTTATTAATCATATACCATTCTGACAAATTATAAATATTAATAGTTTAATATTAATTCTTAAGATTTTCAAATTACCATAGCCCCCACATCTTCCAAATCCATTATCATGGAATCCTTAGTACACAAAGTTAAATACCTCAAAAATTATTTTTTTAAATTTTGCTACTGATATACTTCAATATTTTCAGAAAAATGATCTGCTAAATAATTTGCACTTTAAAAGGGGAATTCTTCAAAAAAAAAAAAAAATAACAAAAGTTTGTATCTCTACATAACACTCCTCATATCTCATATAGATAAAAAAATATCAAGATTTTGAAAGTATGGTCTTCAAATACATGTAAACATTGCAAAAATCAGATAAAAAAAGGATGTGCATCATGCTTGACGAATCACCTCTATATATATATTTATTTACTACTGATAATAATTTATTATTACGAGGTGTTTAAATACAAACGTTGGTAGAATAATGTACCCATTATTAGGTATCTAATAAAATATTATGCTCTGTAAAAATTATTTAAAAAAAACCAATATCGGATATGATGCAATATAATATATTATATGTGTATACGAATATTATTCTTATCGTTGTGGGCTAGGCGACCTATAGACGTCAACCACGGCTGTCGAACAGATGTATATTATGTACTGTACATTTATATAATATTATACAACCCCGTGTCCCATACGACGTGTGTTTTTAGTCTTAGGTTTCAAAGTTGTTGCGTAATTCGAGAAAAAAAATAATATCTTGAAGTCTCCGGTCTGTATAAGACGTGATATGTTAGTGCTTTAGGTAGGTAAGTAGATACGGGGTGCATATCTCGAGCAGCGTATATAATATACCTTTGTCGAAGACGTGTCGATTTATAATAAGACGACTTGATTTTGTATCGATGATGTCAGGTGTACATCCACAATTTTTTTCCTATCCTACTCTGTCCCCATTCGATTGTTTTAACGGCTATTCGGAATCCGTTCGCCGCCTATACAGTGTATAAAATATAGTGTATAGTATACAATATATTTTATTTTTGTATTATGATATACACAATGATAATAATAATAATTTTATTTAATCCCCACTCGCCGAAACGTTAGGGTGTACACCGTGACACGACCACTCGTATCGGTGCACACATGCGTAGGCATTATATTATGGTATTGATGATATTCCGTCCGCGGCAATATTATAGGTAACCTACCTGCGACTTTTCATTATTTATTATTATTATTATTATTTTTTTTTCAACCGGGTTCCCGCCACTCGTTATATTATTATACTCCGTGTACGCCGGAGATGTATCACACAATGCGGCCTATAGTGATGTCGGTGAATTGGAAATTGAAACATTTTAAATAGCATTTTTCTTTCTTCTATACTATATTCCTTTTTATTTCTTTTTATAAAATATGTATGAAGTCAGTCTGATGATATTATTATTATACATTATGATTTAGTGGTGTGTTTCTTGTCAGTCATCTCACAAATGTTACACCGAATGGAATTCACTTTGTGTGTCTATATTTGTTTACGATTCACATCAATTACCATATGAATTGGTCGAGCGTTTGATATATATATAAATGTTACAAAGTATAATAATATATCATTATAAAGAATGAAAATTACTTAAAACAATTTACACATATAGTATTAGAAAGCATGCTATACCTAGGTTAATTGTTGAATCTAAGTAGAACTGACGAATAATTATTTCCTTTTGAATTAATGCGGGTTTAAAGATATATTATTGAATGTGATAACATTTATATGGTATACCATTAAGAAATATAACTTTAATTATCTTAATAACTTTAAAATTAAAGGCTGGCATTGTATTAAATATTTATGCAATATGTTGACGTTATAACTATTTAAAAAATGTCAAATGTATACATTTTTCATAAAATTAATATCACTTAAGTATTAAAATAAATATTAGAACATGCATAATAAATGTTAATTTTAAAATAAGGTGCTGTAAGTTAGTTGTTGAAGTTTCTGTTGCACAGTATAGTGATAGTTATTTAGTTTTTTTTATTTCTCTAAATTATTCTTAAATTAAATACATAACATTCAAAAAACGATACTGCGAGTTAAACTCCATCACTTTTAATTTTCTGTTTCCATGATTTCATTGAAAATACAGACTGATTAATTTAAATTGTATCAATGTTAAGCTTTCAATATTTTTTGTATGAAACATTTTAAATATTAACTATAAATAAAATTAACTTACAAAAATGTACTACGTAGAAAACGAATAGTCTGTGATGAAAGCAATCTTTTAGTTAATTATTATCTCATCTTAAGAAATGATTATTAAAAATTAAGAGATCAGTAGTTAAGTAATCATCAGTTCCTAGTGCTTCTTAGGATATTACATTTAATTATACAATCGGTGGTTTATAATTTCCAATAGCAAAATATTAATATTCCGTTTCTAATCAACTTATATAATTCCCATTTATTCACAGTACTTACTAATAAATATCTCACAATTATATTTTTACTATAATCTTCAGGGCGTATTTTGAACTCAATACATTGTCTTTATAATGTTAATTCAGTTTGATCATAAAAACATGAAATGCATATTTCTCTATACACCAGTCTCGGCATTCAAGTATTAAATTATTTTTTTATAGCGTAATTATTTATGATTTGCTTTTAATATAATATACATTTATAGTAATAAATAATAATCATAACTACACATTACACAATATGTATATGAAAATAACTCATTCACTCGTAGACTTATTGGAAGTTATTATGTTACGCTTACTACTTACATCGCCTCAAGGTATAAAACACGTATCAGTATTGTTTTTATGATTTGATGCTATTGTGATTTTAAAACGAAAAGATGCATATCGGAGTACTATTATATATTCGTATTGTATAATGGATGCGTAAATTCAAACACTCGTAAACGTTATTTTCCCCATTGCTTTTTCGACGAGAGATGGGTAGTTGAGATTGAAGAGGAATGACAAATGTGATAATCAATCAAATGGAAAAAAAGCTAAGGGTAAATATATGACGTCATATAATAAATATACAAAAAAATGCGCACAAATTACCCGGTAATCGTATGTATAATATTAGGAGCCTCGTCAGAAATAAAAACATTGACAAATTTCCAAAAATGATGCAATGGCCAGTGATATAAATATTTTATAAGTAATTTATTCATTTCAACATTTTCAATTTTGTAAACACATATAATGTATGAAAAAGTATAGTTTGAGCAAACAAACATTTTAGATAAACATAAATTACGTTGACGGTAAACGATTAAAAATAATATTAATTTTACTAGTATGTACATTTGTATAGTAAAACTGATATTTCCCAGAAAAGACTTAAAAACCATTATCATACGCGTGAATTCTTAAAACAACACTAAATAGTATTTTTTCGTTTGAATCTCTTACATAAACATTTATTTATGCAATAATAATTATTATAATATTACGTACAAGGCCGTCACTTATAATATAAGTTAATAATTAATAAGAAAGTTATCCGCTGTTATCTAAAGTATTGGGTGAAAACATAAAGGGCGCAGAAATTAAACTTAAATCATAAATATGTTATCAGCTATATTGAATTAAAACGTAGTAGTGTAGTTGTTGTAAAATTGCGTTTAATTTTGCTTAGCTTTTTAATAATATTTTTTATACTTTTCTCGGATCGGAAATTTAAAAATATATTAACTCACAGTATATTACTCATGTTTTTAAATTTTAAAATAAATATGTCACGTGTAATAAAAATTATTATAATAGTATAATATAGCATATATAATATTAAAAATTTTTATCTAATACCGCATTATAGTATGTGCGTTTGTAATGAAAAAAAAAAAGGTTACGTTTTTAATAAAACGGGGAAAATATGCATAATATCTGTAGTTTTATTAAAACAAAAAATAATACTTTGTGTATAGTACAATATTTATTTTACAAGTAGCGCACGTGTTTATCTTTCTTACTATTATGTATTACGTCGGTACCCAAATAAAAAATGATTTAATAAGTATCTTCATAAATTTGATTTGTAGTCACTTTTCTATATATACACTAAATACTGTGTATCTTATTTAAAAACGATAAACCATAACGACTTAAAAATATCATCGACGTTCGTTTAACTGCGGTCACAATGGCCTTTTTGTGTTGACCACGGGTGTAATTTTTATTTTTACTATTACAATAATAAAATAAGTTTCATTAATATAATATTTTGATGGTTCGCTGTAATGTGGTTGTGGTCAAGACGTCATTTAAATAATGATGACAGTATATAATAACTCGTATCGCAGCGCGACCTGCAAACGACATTATTAATAATATTAAGTAATATATAGGGTAAGTACTATACCGTACGATTTTCCGCATAATACAGTTGAACGAGAAACGTATAATATGTTTTGTTTTACAATTCCGATTTAAAAAAATATATTTATTTAACTAATAACGGATATTGTTCAACACCATGGACCGCGCCAACACGACTGTAATAAGACTATTTACAAGCTTGCGTTATATAATTATTTTTGTAAAACAAGTTTTACGACGGAATTACGTACGTACTACAACAACGATGACGATAATATTATTGCGGTGGATGGTTCCGAAAAACGGCCTAAAGATATTTAATAACACATTATATAATTCCGTCGTCCATATATGATTATAGGTATATTATACATGAACTAAGTCGACCGTGTTAGGCACTCGTGTGACATATTTTATGTTTTAACGAATAGCTGTTTAAGCGGAAAAAATTGTACGTCGTAATAGTATAATAAAATATCTCGTTTTGCGGTAACACATGGCCAACAGGCCGCCGGGAACAGGGATAATGGACGCCTTAATTACAACGATAAAAAATAATAATATTACCTACTCGAATTCTCCGCGTATAGTGTATTACATGTTAATATTATTATCATTATTATATTATTTATTACATCGTGTGATTCACCGAGCACGCTTCAAATTCTGATTTTCGGAATTTTTAAGTACTCTGAAATTCCTAAAATATGAACTCGTATAAATTTAAAAGAAAATATCGGGGTGATCATGATGCTCGGTCGTGAATCACTCTATAGAAACACTAGTACTGCTGTACAATATTATATTATTATATTATTATTATATACCGTAAATTAGACCGCGGTTTGCACTTGCAAACTACGCGCGCACCAAACATAAATCAGATGGTTTCAGATTAATGTAGACCTACCCTTGTAAATCGAAAAAAAAAACAAGTTTGATCATATAGGCGTAATACGAGTGACGGATCCGAGACAATGCAAATTATAGCGTATATTTTTATCTGTACGATTTGTGCGGTTGTATAGGCACACCAAACTTAACGCATTACGATAATCCGAAGACAAATTCAGACGAGATTACACTAATCATATTATTACAAAAATATATAATATTTTTGATTTTTCGACTTTCGTTTAAAATATAATATATGATACCGTATATGAGGTAACGTCGTTTAAGTAATATTATTATTTCAATATATTGCAATTGTGTTTGAGCCCAATAACGCAGTGTTGTAGGTACATTTGTATTTATACACAGTGTCATTTTTCAAAAATTAATTCATAAACCAAAGGCGTGTTAATGATTTATGATTGTCTTATTTGACGAAAACTTATACAATACAAATACCTATGTGATTTACGGAAGCGAAATGTTTGTACATGCAGGTTTTTATGATTGTAATCAATAAAATGTTGATATCCATTGTCATATTTCGTAAAAAGTAAACCGTGAATAATCTATGCGTAAATATTTGAAAAATAACTCAAATAAAATAAAAATGTTATAGTGAATACCTTTATAAATTTAAAATCGTATATAATATCGTATGTCTTGTTATAATATGATTTGATCTTTATTCAACTTAGAAATATATTGCCTATAAAATATTACACATTGCACTACCTTGACTTCAAATTGTATACAATATTATTAAAATATTTAGTATACTTAATCTAATTACAATATAACGGTTGTATATAGTGTCTGCAATGTGTATCAACGAAGGACAAGTTGTTAAGTATAATAAATTAATAACGCACTTACTATTTACCAAATATAATTAAAAAGTAAAAACCATATTATGAACCGAAAAACAATTTAATACTTTTTGTAAATGTATAAATAAAATATTATGTTGTTATTATTATTTTTTGTAATTATTATGACTAACGAAATAAATTCATAATTCGTATGTTTAAAAAATAGTCAATCTGAAGTTAGATTATAATATATTGTTCATGCTTCATGGCCACGACTCGAAGTACTTGCAAACTTGATTAATACAAATGAATATATTAAATAATGTTTTACTTTTTTATTACATTGAATAAATTTCAAAAGTTTCAGTTCATTTAACTCTTAACAATAAAAATGTATTTATTTTTAATTTTTGTAAGCATCTTAAGTGTAGTGTATACTATATAGGTAGTTACTATAAAAAATGTAGTACTTCTAGGCAGTTAATTTTGCACCGTTTATCATTTTTATATTTCTAACATGGAATTAAGTTTAACCAATACGAAATTAGTACCTAAGTCCATTAAAATACAAATAAATTAAATAAATTAATAATATTATAATCCATTAGAAAAATGTTAAATACCTATGCTTAAAATTGTATAAATTTATAATTATTTTATCCTGATAAAATTATAAAATTTTTGAATTTAAATTCAATGAGATTTGTTTTATGATTAAAAAAAAATATAATTGATGATGAATCTATGATTTCAGAATAACTGTTATTCTCTGTTGTATGAGTTTCTCTGAAAGTCTGTAGTCTATATTTGAGGTACTTGAAACCATATTGGAAATAGATGCGGTAGTCATAAAAGTGCTTTGATTTAGATTCTTTATACGTTCAAGGATTTTCTCGTTCGATTTACGATTCTAGGTATATAAAGATCAAAATCATGCATTTAAGAAAAAGTGAAATATCATGCAATAAAATAAAATATTTCAGTTTAAAATATAAATATTTATTGCTGAAAATAATGCACAATACAATTAATTAATATATTTTTGTGAAGTTATAGAAATTTTAAATTAATATATATATATATATATATATATTTTACAATAATTAATGTAGTAACACCTATAGTCATATATTATGTTCTATATCAGTGAGTGATCAATAATTATAATAAAGGTATCATTACATAGACGTAAAATATCATTTATAATTCATCATGGGTGAATAGGTTTGTTGTATAATATATATAGTCAATAAAGCATTTTCGTAGTCTGGAGGTAACTGTTTTGGTAACCATGTACCTGCTTATATTGTAGTTTGTGTGTTTGTATTTATAATTTCCACAGGTATTGTTAATTTTTTAGTGTATTATTGTTCAATAGACAATTTAGTTTTATACGAATACTAAATTTTAGTATGAAAATAGTCATAGTTAAATAGTAGGTACCCACGCTCAAATTCAATATGGTAAAGAGTACAGCTATAATTTACAACCATAATATATTGTATATTAATTTAAATATTATTATTAGTGTAAATAAAGATTCTACATGCTTTATCGATTTGATGTTACAGCCCTACGAAACAATAAACTATTTAATTAAATTACAATACTATATCAACAATAATAATAATCGACTTATTGCATTTACAATTTTATTCGATATGTTCGTGTTTAATATGTTTTAATCGGACAAATAATGTACACTACATATATATTTACCTTTGCTGAATATTATAACTATGGTTCGGGACTTCTTGCATTCGCATGTTTTTGTGGTGGTTGTAGAATATTCTAGGAAAGATATACGTTTATTTTGTGAAATAGTTAAATCAAATACAAGCTTAGACTACATAATTTTGCATATTATTTTGTTAAATTTTATAAAAAAGAAAGTTCACAAAACTGCAGCATTTTTAACAATCATTGATATCATATAAATGCATATTTTCATATTATATTATATGCACCCCTTTTTTTCCCTTATGATTTTAGCTGCATATTTTAGATCGTTTATGGTAATTTTAATTACGTATCCATATGCATAGGGACTTTGAACATTTTTAGTGCATTAAATTGAAAACCCTAGTCATGTCGAATAGGGGATTTGACGTGAGGGAATTAATAGATTTCCCGTAGTCTCCAATATTTGAAAAATTAAGTATCATAAAACTGCCTGTATTATATACCGCCCATAATGTATTTGGACGTAATTGATACAAAAACATTTAATTACTTAAATAGAATAGGTACCACAAAATCAGCAGTAAATAATAAGCACATATATTATACCTACGTATATTATATTAAATTCAAAATGTTATTGCTGTAATTATTACATTGTGACCTCTTAATACCGGACACTCTCGTTTGCTGAAATATTGTTTGTTATTCAAAGGGTTCAGTTTGTAGTTTGTTTCCGAAAAAAACCGTCTGTTTTTTGGAGGTGACCCTTAGGGCAGGTTTTGTTGTACTTATATTTAAGAGACACGATATACGAATGGTCTTATAGTTATTTTAAACACTTTGGAAACAATAGGTTCGTCAGTGAAATATACTACCTATTAATTTTCAAAAGTAATGACACAAAATAATATAGTTTTATGTACCCGCCACCCATGATAGTACCATTGTTTTTTTCTTATAACTTTTTAAACCCATAATTAAATTTGTATACTTATATTATGTACATGTTGACAGATGGTCATTTTCGTTGATTAATAAGGCATATTTGTACAAGTGCTTACGAGTAATAACTAAATTGTTTTGATAGGTATCATAATATGCAACGTGTGTTTGAGGAAATAATAAATAATAAAGTCAATGGGTATTATGCCCAACAGCCAAATAATAATAATAATACGAATAATGGTATTGATAATACGTTTATAAATTATTGTGCCTGTACGTAACAATTTTAGAGTTTTTCATTTTCGTTGAACTGCTGTTAACAAAGTTTCGGCTTAATAATATTACCCTAAATTGTAATAAAAAAAATATATATATATTACACTATGTCGTTCGGTAGGTACATATACGTATAGGCGCGATAAAAAGTGTGTGCTAATGTGCAATGTGCAAATACGTTAAAGATTTAACGATTTCAAATCGAAACTTAATATTTGAATATTTAAAATTTTCGAGATATACGCCCTGCATAATATGATTTCTGATAAAAATCCCATCGGGTTAGATTTACATCCTTAGCTGTTATCAGAAACACGCGATATTCCAAGCCATACACAACCGTGTAACGCTCGAGCATTCCACACGGAATAACTCAAGTTTTAGGGCCAATAAATGTCTGGTCTATCCCGTTGTAAATCTCGGATTCTCTTTATAGTGCACGCATTACATTTACAGGGCTTTTATTATTATTATTATTCGAAACATTGTTTTATGATTTTATGAAACGTTAATACTGTTATTATTATTATTATTATTATTATTATTATTATTATTACATAAACACGTTTGCGCCGTTGTCCGTAACTATCAGAGTTCATGTTGTTCCCCTCCGGTTATTTATTAATCCCATCGTATGCAATATAATATTCAGAAGCAACCATGACGGTCGATCGTGTACGATTCAAAGTCGACCCACCTTTGTTAGAACTTATTATTATACATTTAGTACCTGGATACAGTTTTACATACGTATTTCGGATTAATCTGTTGGAAATGCCATTTTCTCATACGAAAGTATGCCAAATACCGAGCTACATTTTAGTAATCATTTAGAGCAGCGTCTTCGTTTAGCATTCAGCGACTATTCTCCATATTATAATCAACTGATCACCGATCGTTATGTAATGATTCGCTTCCACACCAAACAATATATTATTTGTTAATTTATTTTGAAATTACTTACAAATTTAATGTGAAACACTAATTTTTATATAACCTTGAATTTTAATGTTGTGATTTATATAAAAATGTTTATTATTAATATCAAATAAAAGGTTGGCCACCCATAAAATATAATAATAATATGTAATAGGTAGGTACCAAAAAATATACGCTGCCATTTTAACAATAGCCGGCATAGGATGATATTATAACATAATAATCCGGTCCGTTCAATCTGTCAGCTTAACCGTAATTATGTAAATCATATTTAAAGAAAACACTAACTGTGTGTACGAAGTACATAACATTATTATATTTATTTCAGTCAAACACTGTTATCGTGCACTCGCCGTTGCAGGTTTCCGATCGAAAAAAATGAATACTTTTTTCACCGAGCACCTGATATACCTACCTTTTTCTATCCATAAAAAGACCAAAATGAGACATGATAACGTCATACTTCCGAAAACTCATCGTTACTCATCCGACAACACTTCTTTCGCTATCTCTATAATACAAGCACTTCGAGTGCCCGTCGGCGTTTTCAGCTCTGAGACTAAAACATATACGATATTAGAATAATCGTATTTTAACCGAGTGTCGTAAAAAAAAAAAAAATGTTTGAAAATCTCTGCGTGGATGCTATTCATATTCGTCGATTTGCGAGTCTATTTTCATGATAATAATAAGTTATGGTCTGTACATTGAAAATTCAAATTGATTACACTGCATACATGCTATAATAGATAAATAGTTGTGTTGCGTGTTAGCGTTATTTATCTACTGCCATTATGTCCAGAATTAATGATTTGGGTAATATTTATACAAGATATTATAATTTATAATATCTAATGATAACCTAAAAATAATTATAATTAATTAATTAACGACCTAATGCATAAAATTAATATAATACACGTATTTTCACATGGCTATCAACCGTTATGTTACCTACGTATTTAAAAAATAATATATTTTAAAGTTACAACGTAAGATTTTGGCTATTTGATATACGTGTCAAAGATATAAGAGTACCTATCATCTTTACCGATAATAATATTTTTTACATTTCAAAATATCCAAATTCATCAATAATCTATAATTTATAATCGTAAAATCTATATTCTTTTTTTATTAAATAAAATGCATAAGACACCTTTATTCGTAATTGTTTTGTAAACTTAATTTTCTGTACGATACGGATCAGCGGTTCTTAAAATTTTGTAGAACACGGTCCCTTGATGAAAGATTTTTAGATACCGCGAACTCCTTACTAAATTTTTCGAATACCTTTTTTACAAAATATTTCGTGTTATTATAATCAATATTATAATAATTATTTTATATTACAAAATACAAATCACATACATAGGCACATAAAAATATACACATTTATAATTATTTTTATTACACTTAATTTTATATAAAAATGTAATATTTTATTTTTAATATTCTTATAATTTAATTTTTATTTACTTAATGCGATGGATAATGTATTTGAAACATTAGTTTTTGAACATTGGGCTCAATACTAGAAAACTTTAATCGTAGTTCAGATTCTATGTTTTTATTCGATTTCGAAATGTATTCCTAATATTGACAAGAGTGGAGAATATTTTTTCACACAAATAAGTAGTAGGGAATGGAATTAGAACTTTTAGAGCTTTACTCGATGATTCTGAGTACGATCGATCAACTGCACTTGGTGGTATAGTAAATAGACGATTACCGGCTAAAGTACTGTACGCCTGTAGTGCATTTCGCATGAACAAGAAAAACTGATAATTAAATACTAATAATAAAATGATTATAGATACCTAATTTTATCTTATTCCATTATATCTCATCACGGATGTAATAAAGATAAACAACAAGAAATAAAAATAATAATAACCCAACAATTGTAATAATGCACTCACGTCACGTCTATGTTATGTGTTAATACCTTCGTGGACTCTAACATGAGTTCATGGACCCTCGAGGGGCTGCGCATCACAGTTTAAGAACCACTGATATAGATTACACGAATACTTATTACGCAAGTACAAATGATATAATGTTATGACACAAAAACTTTGATGGCCGATCGTGATCATATAATACATTTGTCGATTAAGATTATGTGTTTGGCGTTTTTTTAACGATATTATTTTAAATTTAATATCTAGAATTTAGTACACAGGTATCTGCAATTTTTTCGCTTTTTTATAATAATATAACATATTTTTTTCTTATCTGGCTTTGGCGCCTATGTCTTCCATCGGAGATTTTCAAGACATTTTATCTTAATTAAATTTTAGTTTACTTTAAAATCCTCTGAAACTATAGTTTTAAGCTACTGTTCATACTTAATTAGAAAATATAATCTGCAACGCTATAATTTCATCACTGATAAGTAAGCATCACTAAAAAATTATGTTTATAGATTCATTATTATAAGTTTCAAACATGAGTGATCAAACCATAATTTATTATGGTATTATTTACACACAAAATATAACAGTCTAATCTTGCAAGAATACTTGAATTTTATCTATTACTTGCCACTCGTTTTAATAAAACCAAATTTAATTTACCTGAAATCGTATTCTTTACCTAGATATTAAGAATATTTAAGAAACTATAAGCAAATTATTGTTATGTATTATGTATTCGAATAAGCGCATTATTAACGTACTAATTTAATGTGTAATACGTTTAAAACAAATGAGTATTCAACATCATCATATCGAAGGGATCGATATATAGGTACAAATCATTTACAGTAATTCTATGTAAATGTTAATTAAAAAAAACTCCTATTGGACCTTCAAAATAATTCACCCTAAAAAACAAATTTAGTTTTTATTGTATTATTTACACCCTATTACTCAATAAGCAATTAAAAAATATTCGATTAAGACGTCTGTATATAGTTGATTTGTTATAATAATTATAGAATATGTTATTGAAGTGTTAAATATTCTACTAAATTATTAGAACTCAGCCCACTTATTGATAATGATATATCGATGTTGTAATTACTCTAGCCTGTCAAACCACAAACCAGGTAATATCATTGCAACACCTCTTAGGAGTTTTATTTTTATGTTCAAACCGGCTTAAACATCGGTTATCCATCAGTATAATAACTAATAACGTTCATGTCCAGTCCAAAAAAAAAAGGGGTGTAAACATTTTACTCGCATGCCAGATCGGTCTGTAATTATGTTTAATGTTGATAAACTTGTTGCGGAACAAAATAATGGATGTTTCATTTCGGGTATTTCGGGAACGCGTCAAGTAGTTTTTATTACACATTATTATATATACACATATTATACGACTGCGCCGAAGAGTGGCTGATAGAATTCTCGGGCAACAAGTTGCTCTGCAGCGTGCAGCTATATTTTCATATATTACGCCGCGGCGTTGTTTTAGCCTCTAGGGGCTAAATATAGAAGGGTTTAAATACCAAGACCCATAAAATCTCTAACACCCGGACGGAAAGTTTGTATGCGGGCAATTATTTTTCCGTTACCTACCGACCGAAAGCAATTAAAAACTATTTAATGCGGTTATTTTGAAGAGGAAAAAAATAAAATCTTTAATTAATAATGTTGTAGTTTGATAATTGAAACATAATACGCGTTCGTGATTTCTTCAGCGCACGTACCAATTGTCGTGTCATCGACACTGCTTATCTGTGCCGTATTTACTACCGTGGTAATGAGGTATTGTTTCCCATCTGCAGGGACTTTTATATTTTCTTTGCGATTCCAAAGTTGCTACCGTCCACGCTATACATTTACATCCAAAGCTCTATGTATTATTATGTTTAGATCAGTGGTTTTCTACCTTTTTAACAGTGTGGCACACTTAAATACATTTTACCTTGATTTGTTATAGACTATATTATTATTATCATCGATAAAATATTAAAAAAAATTAGCGATCCAAAATTATGAATTTGCCGTGTCACGTTTATACTTAAAAATTAGCATATTTAAACAGTACCTATTATTCTCATACACTTTTGTTAGACCGAAAAGGTGGTAATTTTCGAGCACCGCCCCCAGTCACGACAGGAACGGGCAATTAAGAGTTTAGTGTAATAATAAAATGCACAGCACTTGTAATATACCACCAAACATATTTTTAATCGTCTTTATTTCACCCTCACACGTTAAATTTACCCGAATCTAGGTCATGTATATGTGTGGCTAGGGATGGTTTATTGTATTTAGGTATTTATGTGAGAATCGCTGATAAAATACTCATTAAAAAAAAAAATTCTGCAATGAAAAATTCTTAAACAAAAACATAATATTATTATGAGATTATAGGTCATAGTTTTAACTAAATTTCATAACTGCATAATAAATCAAGATTATTTAGTATTTTTTTACCGGGGTGTATTTATTATTTTGGTTTTTTTCCCCGACAACCATCCCGGCGTGCATTTAGGTCGACTTTATCATTGGGCGTTCAAAGGAATAAGGACGGTTGTTAAAGCGCTTTCCTACTGTTTTGCGCCCAAAATGATTGGGTTGTGATTTCATATATATGTCAGATAATAATATTAAGATAGTGTCATTAATTATTATTATTGTAATATCACATAGTTGTTAAATGAACACAGCGCGTGTGGCACATGTACACTATTATATGACCGGCAATAATAATTATTGTAATTATTGTGACTCTCCGTAATGAACGACTCATAACAATAATATTACGATTATCACACACCGCCGTCGTGGAAAACTACGAAACGAACTTCAAACATTCTTTCCGCCACACGTAATTGTTACTGTCGCAGAGAAACGATGGTTATAATAATATTGTTATTATCATCAGACTATAATTTTTCAACTTGAGCGTGTATTTTTTATTTTTATTTGATCCCACGCATAAGGCACTGGGATATCGGCGACCCCGAACAACGTTGTCGGTCAAAGTCGATTATGATCGATTCGTTGGCGTTAAGGTCCGTATCTCATGGGACGTATCTACGCACACCTACTCGCGAAGGTAACTAACTACAGGGTGATTCACCGAAAAACCTTCTTTTTCTCGCCGACAATGCGGTTATTCAAAATCAGATTTTTGGAATTTTTAAATATGGTAAATTTTACACATAATAATTTTCAAAATCTTGAGATTTTTTTACTATTTAAGGAGTGTTGCACTATGGAGATTCAAACTTCTGTTTTTCAAAAGAACTCCCTCCCCTCTTCTTTTTCTTCTATAAATTATTTTCCGGATAATTTTTTTGAAAATGTTGATGTATCAAAATCAAAACTCGAACGAGTAGTTTTTTAGTTATTTACTTTGTGTATTTAGGATAGTGTTGGTCCACGACAATGGATGTTCGAAAGATACAGAGGGCTATGTTGATTTGAACATTTTAGTAATTAATATTAATCTATCAACATTTGTAATTCGTGAAAATGGTCCAAATATAATAAATACTATATCCAAAATAATCTATTTTACAATAATTAATTTACAGTAAAAAAGTGGGGTATTCCTTTGAAAAACTGAAGTTTGTATCGCTACGGGACACTCTTATAAAAGTAGTGGGTGCCTACAAAAAATCTCAATATAATAAAAAATAAATTTAAAAATTCCTGAAATTAGAGTTTTTAATAAAGGACTTCTTTAAAGAAAACAAATGGGATGAACATGCTTGGTGAATCACCTTGTATATAATGTTTCGGTCGTTAAACGAATTGTTCATGGGCCGTAATGAAATTGTTATAATATCATATTAGAATATAATATGGTTGTTGGTGTTGCACACTTGTGCGTAGCTGCCCAATGCCGCCGAAGGTATATCATATTTTCTTCGACGGAAGAATGCTGTTGGGGGTGTCGGTGGCCTTTTCCGTACAATATATTATATTATAACGACATTAATATTGACACGCGTATATAATATGTAGGTACATAATAATATGTGTGTGTAGTGATATTATTATCGTACATCGTAAGCCGAGCGTAGGCGCAACCGGTCACGGAATCGGCGGCGGAGGAACACGGTCACCACATACCGCACATGGATTTGATAGTACGACCGAATGGAGGACGTGTTTAAGACATTTATTATTTATATTCGTGGATGTGAGGCGGGCGGTAAGAATATGAAAAAAACAATGATAATAAAATAGATTCTGAAGCATCGTCAAGTACGCTCGACCAATCGTCGTAATTGACGTCGGTGTGTCTGTGACTATAGTGTATTTTCCATTTTTAGGTAACTCGTCCATTTTTATTTTCAATTTTTATTTGTGTCACATTATTCAAATACATTTAACATGACAATGGCGTATTAACATGTTTTTGTAAACCACGGATTAATATATTAATTAATATTAGTATATTAATATCAGTTGCAAATATAACAATTCATTTTTTTTATTCAAGTAGTACCTGTTACTGACAAGATCTTAACTTATACATTTTATCAAACACGTCATAATATAATATAAAACATGCTACATAGTTGGTACTACACAAATGAGATACTTAGTTAAAAACAGAAGAGACTTTAATGAAGCAAATTAATCGTATTAATGATATAACTTCTAAGGAATTTCTGTACATTACACTTCACTACGACAGTATGGCCCATAAAAAAAAAGAAAAGATTTCGGGCGAAGACACGTGCACCGGTGCTCCCCCCTCCCCCCATCATAGACTACGGTACTGATCGTTGCAATTATTTATCGTTAATCACCCATTTCTGAATCCATTAGTCAAAGTAATGATGGATCTAGAGACTTTGGCGTGAGGTCGTATTAAAAACTATGATGATCAATTTACTGTGCGATAACAATAATATAGCCGGTACCAAATTGGTTTCCGAATTCCTATCCTATGGGCTGAATTGGTTCTCGTTTCTTGAATAAAATTGAATGTTCTGTTACTAAACTAACAATTATAAAAATTGTTCAAATTTTAAATTTTAAGCAATGTTTTGCAGTATAAAATCATACTTGAAAAACTATATGACTGACTGTACCTCCAATGGGACATACACGATAATAATAGAAAATGTGTTTCATTTTAAATTCAGTTTACTAATTATGATTTAAATTTTTAATTGTCATTATTACTTCTAAGTTCCGAGTCCCAAGTGCTTGTAAAAAAGGAAGACAAATGACGTGAATATCTGGCCATCATATTATGAAAAGGGATAACAAAATCTGCCAGTTGTAGTGGGATACATCACAAATTGAAACAGTAATCAATTCAGATCGCATTAATAAAATATTTTTTTCAAACGGGGAAAAATACGGTCAATCGGAAACCAATCCAGCTACAGTGAATGATAATAATATTATTTTTCATCATGCGTTCAATACCGTAGATATAATAATATTATAGTGTATTGAGAGACCCGTTAATTACGGTGGTTATACCGCAGGGTATGGATTGCTGGCCTAGCGTGCACCAAGAGACATTTTAAATTTTTGTGGAAACGGATAATTTCCATCCACCGGGTTGGAGGTGTTTCAATTTTTCATCAAAATCGACTATTCGTTTGCCTTTTCAGCGGTCACGTTGATATAAACAATAACCATTTGCCGACGACGAAACAAAGATTTTTATATTTTAAGGTTTTGGTAACTCTCGATTTTACTGATTATTGATATTCAAATATTATGTAGAGTTAAATGAAATACATACTTGTTTAACACGCGTTTATAATCGAATATTTAATATTTATTTATTTATTTTTTAAATTGTTATGATGCCTATTTGATGTTGCATGAGTACCTAGATAGCAATATAATATTATAATACTGATAAGTCTCAAAATATATTATCTATCTAATGTATCATTGTTTCTGAATATATATTATGCATAGGTATATTGTGTACACGAGTTATGTTTTTTGTTAAAATGTTAATGATTTTTAGTTAAATAATAAAAAAAAGTCCAATCAAGTTCCAAAAAAAAAAAAAAAAACATTGTGTAATTAATGTAGAGTATATTATTACTCCTGAATAATTTTATACTTGTCGAGACGTATAAAAGTGAAATATTATAATATATATATAATGCCCGATAAACGATAATACAAGACGAGAAGAAATAAGATGACATTTAGATTTTTGTAATCAGCTATAGGCGGATATGGGTTAACAAAATTAAAAAATTTAAATTTTCATCATGACGGGAAATGGTAAACAGTATGTCAACTATTATTATTATCGCGAATGGTGCGCGGTTAACGGGAAGGTCTATATTGGCGGAAAACTGCGACGCACCCAGATGGCGGTGGGTGCGGGTAATCGCAGTATACATTATATTATTGAAAAACAAACGGCGCCTAATAATACGTATTTTACTGCAATATTAAAATATTTTTACCATTATTATAACAATATATACAGACCTGCAGAGACCGCATTGTCGTCGTGTATATTGACGGTGCCGCGCTACCTGAGTAGCCATATAATCGTATAATAATTGAATAAATTACGTTTTAATAATAATATACCGTGAACGCGTACATATACGATATAATATATTATGATAATAATAATAATAATAATAATACAACGTTATTAAGTAGATATATTATATTATAATAAACGAGCTCACGAGTGGGAGTCGGCAGTCGCGCATTGAAAACACATTTCACTGTATAGAAAATAATAATGAAATCATAGCCGACGGCCGGGACACTACAACACGGAATTCCTCGGCGTTTAGTCCAATTTGATTAAAGACCAAGCAACACACGTTAAACGGTAATTTTTCGTAAACATTATGTCGATAATCACACGACATACACACACACACACACACACCTATATATACCTATCCATCTACCTACATCATATACCTACCGACTACGCGCGCGGTATCCGTTGGCTACGACTTTAGTTCGCGGTCGCCGGTGGTCATAATTGTTACTAGTGGGTACGTCACATTGTATAACTAATATATTATTATATAGGTACATTTAATATATTATACTACCTATAATCTATAATTGGTATTATGGTAACCATTAGAACGACGATAGGCACTGTTATTACGACCACGGGCGTTACACTCGTTTGTCGGTCGTCATTAAATTGTACTGAACAAAATATATATTTCTTAAAATAGTGAAACTTTTATATAACTTATTAATTTTTTCATTTTTATAACGAGTTTTTTGTATTATATTAATACAGTGAAATAATTATTTTGTATACATTTTTGCGCACGAACCTACGCGCGTCACCATTTTTTTCCTTTAATAGTGAAATTGTTCTAATACTGATTTATGGAACTTTTAAGTATACCCAAAAGGACAATATTTTGATTATTTAGAATTTTAAAATCATTTGAGGAGTGTTCTGTGACAATATAAATTTTTTTCTAATGAGAATCACCGTTTATCCTGTAAATTTTTAACCAGGTAATTTTGTTAAAAATTTTGAAATGTATAAATCAAAATTTGAACGAATAGGTTTTAATTATTTAACTTTGAGTTCTAAAGATAATAATAAGTATTATAATGGGTTTAGATGAGCAATGATATATGAATTTGATAATTTGAGCATTTTAGTAAATAATATTAATTTATTGACGTTTTATAATCTGTAAAAATTGTCCGAGTTTAATAATTTAATAGATCCAATATTACATCTGTTTGATATTTTTATAAGCTTATTTTTAAGGACTATTATCTTAAGCATATACATTTTAATAACTCAAAAACTAAATTGTCATTAGATACATCAAATCGTTCAAAAAAATCATTTGTTTATCAATTTAAAGAAAAAAAGATGGTTATCATTTGATAAAAAAAAAGTTTCTACAGACACAGGAAACTCCTTAATTGGTATTTAAAATCTAAAAAATTAAAAAAAAATAGTGCTTGAGTCAACTTAGAAATTTCTAAAATCTGTATAGACATAATATTATTATAAATAAAATTTTTATTGAAAAAAAATTGGGGTAAGCGTTGAGTGTGTTTGGATAAATACTGCAGCACGTTGTATAGTAAAAACTAAAGAGCTATTTATGCAATGAAATACATTCTGGTTGCACTTCCTAATATTTTATTTTTATTCAGACCATGTTATATCTGGGAATGGTTAGTGCATAACAACGATAACGATAAAAAAATAATTAAATATTTTACGGGCACGATGTGATGCGAACCCGTTCGCGTCTATAATAAAACAAAAATCGATGGAAATGATTTGAGATCTGAAAAACTCTATTATTACTATAACTCGTCTCTATACCGGGTATATAGTTTCGACCACGAAATAGTTGTCGTTTGACGAACATTCCTGTAGTGGAAAAACTCATCCGTACTCCGTTGCGGGTCTGACGTAGGTAGAATAATAAACCGTCGTAGGTACCTATACAATACATAACATTTATACTGGTAACCGTCGAACAAAAATAGACGGAATAAAATTTACTTTGTCGCTCGTGTGGTGCGTATACATTTATGGGTAAGGTACGTCATATTATTATATCGTTGTAATAATAATATATGTTATATTATAATAATATAACAACTATAATATGTACGTACATACTTCGTATTACGATCGTTGATCGTGTGTCGTACGATCGACTATATTATACAAAACACTATCGGCGATGTCATAATAATACGTTCGTTCCGTGTTATATTATGCGTTATCTGGTCGGACCGATCTGATGTCATTTACCGCTCGTCCTGTGTAGGGTGATTCGGATGAGAGACGTCTCAATAAATTTCTGAACGGACGCGCCTACAGACATTGCTGCTGCAATACTGACGATAATATTATTTTTATTATTATCATTGCATTAGTCGTTTCTCGTCGGTAACGACGACCCCACGAACTGAAATTATTAGTGGCGGCGGCACGCGGTAACGGTCGTGTATTCACGCTTTACCAACTTAGCAGTCACCGGTTTTCGATGTACTTACGATATTCATTATGTGCCCACGCCAAATATATTGCACGATTTTAACGGCCTTATACGATAACGTAGTTCTTACGCTTTTTTAGTCTTTCGTGTGAACATGAGGTTTTGTTTTTGAATTACGAAAATACCAAAATACCGTAAACCCGCAACCGAGTTCGAAATTCTTACCGAAATCTCTCACGTTTTCCTGCTTATTTCAGAATCAGATTTGTTATGCTTCTGTATATATTATAAATTATATACATGGGCAAATGATGAACGAACCATTATTATCAAAACAGAAAACAATCACTGTCCAAATACTGTCATATCTATCAAGTATTTAAGGGCGTCATTTTAGAATTATACCCACGAGGAATGTAAAATAATTTACCAGTAGACAACCGTCATGCTCAGTTCCGCTCGCAGAATATTTTGAAATTTCAAAATAATTATCATTCAATCAACAATGAGAAATTTTGATAATTTACAATCGTAGTTTTGTTTTAAGTCAATAGAAATCAGTCCGTTCATACACCAGACATTAGAAAATAAAAGATACATATTTTTATTTCAACTATTGAATGGTTTTATCAAATACATTTACTAATAGCAATTGACATTTTCTCATTAAAAGTGTTATTTTTGTATACCTACATATTAATAACTATTAATGTATTGAATAAAATAGAAAGTTGATTCATAATTTGTGGATAGGTTCTTTGTTTTAAAACTAAAATTTTTGATAATTCATCATTAATGTCTAAATTAATATTATGTTTCGTATTATGTGTAAAGATATAAAAATCTTTTTTTCTAGTTTACAATTCACTATATAGTAAATTATAATTCTTATGAAGTCTTTTTTTATTTATTATTTTATACTTTTGCATACACTACCTACTTCACAGTATTACAATTTATAACACATTAGATTATCTCTATACGTGGGTGGCGAAAACTATATTGAACCAATGTATTTTTTTGCATAATTTAATCATATATTGTTTTTTTTTTTTTTTTTTACCACGGCTTACACCTGGTATTCTAATATATTAATAACGTAGACATAACTTAAATCGGAGGAACAAAATATATTGATTGAAATTATTTAAATGGTATACCGACACTGGTTCTAAACAATAATATGCAGCACGCTCAGCGGTCTGATCTCATTAATACTTAATTTGGTTACAATTGATTTATGATGTCAATAACTCAAATCTCTGTATATGTTTAACAGTTATAGATTATAAGCAGGATTGTGAACATAAGTATATATACCTACGACCAAAAATATTACAAAAATCACTAAATCGCATATAATATACTTAACTATATTAAGTGCTGATTTATGTGTATTTTTTGTGCAATCGTTATTATTATTATATTATTTTATTAATGGATATTTAAACAATGTAATATTGCGTAATACATAATATAAATACAGACACATTTATTTATCATTGGTGATGAATAAATAGTATTCAAATACGCGTGTTTTTAACAATAGCCATTTAAGCCATGCGTTTGATTTTCTTATGGATAATTTTAAACAATGTAAATAATTGAACAAATTATTAAACAAATTCTTTATACTTGCTTGGGAATAAAACGTGAAATATCATGTCATTTTTTTCAGTCAACGGTATTTAATATTTATTACACAGTTACGATCACTAAAAGATTACAAAAATAGTACATTAATAATATATTATATAAAACACTTATATAAATTAAGACGCAGTTACCTAGATACTATATTTACATGAATATTTTGTTATGTTTTTTTTCCTTTGAGTTTATTTTGTGTTTTTATTCCCTATGTATATTTTATAATCTTTATCGATACTTTCGTATACGTAACTATCTAGGTATTAAGTTTTATTTTGAAATGGATTTTTTTTAGTTACAACTGTTATATTATCGACAACATAATATAATTCGATTTTGTTGGTAAAATAGTTTTAAATTTAAATCTGTTATACAATACGTTTGTATTTTTCAAGAAGTGTAATTTTATTGTTTTAAAACAACTCTACACGTCTTTTTTTCCTCGACAACGTGTATAAGATAAAAAAAAAACGATTTCTGGTAAATAGAAAATTGTGCTTTTATTCCCACAAACGCTCTATATATACGTTCTCGGTAGCCCCCCTAGGGATAACAGATTTATTCTCAAATCGAAAATTTTCGATCGACAGCTATTGCATGTCGACTTGAATAGCGAGTGTATATAAGAGAAAGAGAACGATTGTATTCAAAAGTATAACGGGCTGGCTGGCCTGATGGATCGACGATGGATCTAAATCGTATGTCGTGTGTGCCGTGCCTTTATATATTTTTCTCTATATAATTCTCTCCACCATTTTTTTTCCACTTTAAGAACTTTACTTCTCGCAGATTTTCACTACCTACTCTAGCGCGTTAAGGCCACGTGTTTTTAATAAATAATGTGTGTTATTCGGGAGTGCGCGTTGGTTTGTGTATGTGTGTGTGTGTGTGTGTGTGTGTGTGTGTGTTTGTGACCCGCCTCCTCTATACCACAACTCAATAAGGTGACTGATGTCGTAATAAAGTGGAAAGAGAAATATTTTTTCAGCCCTAGAGCTGCCACTGAGAGAAACTACCCGATAATGGAAGAGATGTGCCAGGTACTAAGTTAATACCCTGTGAACACGCCAAGCACCACTCACTCTTGCGTCCCGTTTACACTTCTCTACACCATAATCGTTTTATTTTATTCCCTTAGAACTATTTCTCTTTTGCTCCGCGTTTACTGCTCGCAGCTACCTACTATAGTGCCTTCGTCACTGCATTGAAGTAAAGTCCTTATTAGGTATCGTCTCGAAAGCGATGCATTTAATAAGTATGTACAAACTCGACCGATAGAGAATATAATATTATACAATAAAATATCAACGTACAAGACATATCTTAAACACCATAATAATTATTGTTTATTAATAGGTATTAATAAGTAATAATAGTGAGTATAAGTGATGATATTTTTTATTTGAAATTTGACCTATATTCGAAGAGTTAGATAGGTATATAAATTTAAAATAGAGTTAAATATACATCACATACGAGTGTATATTTCAATTGGCACTTCATTTTAATTATCTATTTACCTATTTTAGTATTTTCCAAAGTTCTGTAGGGTTACAGACATGGGTATTTCGAATTTAAAACCATTTTGAAATTATTTAATTAGATATCTAAAAAAAAAACGATGTTCATTAAAAAATTCGGAATTGTTATAGACATTTGTAAGTAATGCACAAGAAAATATTGATTTATTTGATATATATGTATATAAACATGCTCATTGGAAATTGGAAAATGAAGCAAATGATATCATAAAATCGTTGTTGTTTATAAGACTTTCCACAAATGTAAATAATAAATATGCAAGTTGCTTTTTTTCTCTTTTTATTTATTTGAATATTATAGTTAAATTTAAATATCATCACTTATATTGATGTTAATTACTATATCACTTCAATAAAATTTAGGACTTAATAAAAATATAAATTCACAGGCCATCAGAACCCCCACATATTTTCTGTAATAGTTTTAATCTTAATGGTTTCCATACACCATCCGGATACATAAAGTATAATAAATGGCTGATTAGTTAGTATTTAAAACTAATTTGACTTAATTATTGACGGTCCGCAACCAACCATAACAATATGCTTATACATTATCTATATGTATAATAATCACTATTAAATATAATAATATATAATATATTTAAATACATCCTCATAAAAAAAAATATTAAGTGGAATACAATCTAAAAATCAAAAACCCACGTGGATAGCATATGGAGAATAATTTGTTATAATATTATAACAATATTTATTTTTGACTTATTGTAACAATATTGTTACTTTTTATTGTTATTTTGAAGGTTACACAATAAACTGATGCTTTTATCTTCTAAAATTAATTTAAGTACTGAAAACAGTTATGACTGAACATTCTTTAATTAAAAAGCATACATTTTTGTGCAGTCTTATTTCATAATATAAATAATAGGTATGATTTGTCTGACTATCCATCGCAATTATAAAAATTATTCTCATTTGGATATTTTAATAGAAGTGGCATACTTATTCAAATACATAGTATTGTCTTTGTATGTATTATGTTTCATCAAAGCATTGTTTTCAGACTTCATTTTCTAACGTTTCCACAAGGTATTCACAAATTTGATGGTTTTAAGCATGTTTCAGTGAAATATTAATGTCTAAAATAAACTATTCTCTATATTATATCTTTTGTGTTCTTGTTACATTTAAATTATTATAATAACGTAACCAAATGGATTATGTAAATATACGTTTTAGAAAGAGTAAGCAGTTAAACAAACCTATTTGTTTGTAAGAATCACAGTAAAAAATAACAAATTACTGATTATAATTATTGAAAGAGATGTCTAATCAATGTATATTATATATTTAACACAAAACAAGTCTCTGAAAAAATGGTGATTGAATAAAAACTGTCAACCTGATTTTTCACAAATTTGTACTAAAAATGTATGGAATGTATGGAATATATGCACTTACGATTTTTTTTTAATTTTAAACAATTTTTTCTCGGAAAAACATCAACTACAAGGTTATCAGCTGACATTTAATCAACAGTATTTTAATTATTAATTTTTTTTACTATTTATTTTATGAAAAATATAAAATTTAAATATTATAATATTTTTATATTCCATGTTTATTAAAAAATGTTTACGTTGTCTTCTGTAGTATAGCATTTCAATAAAATGTAATTTGTTACTAGTTATTAACAAACGGTGATTAGCAGTAATATTATAAACATGTATGAAATAAAATATACCAAACTATAGGCACTTAAAAATATTTGTAAGTTTATATAGTTAAATTATTGTTGGCGGATATTCACTTTTGATAAAATTTTACATCGATATTCAATAACAAAATCTTATTATATTATAGAGCATCTAATATAATATATCCAATTATTTATAACTGATATTAAATGAATACTAATATGAAAATATACTCTAAAGTTACATAATATTATGTTATATTTTACCTGTGACATATGAGCCTAATAACAAAAAAAAAAAAATTATATTAAAACATTTCATATTAATTATAATGGTTCGAATCTATGGTTTTACTCATAACACAAATTTAATACGGTACCTAAGTATTTTTTAATAATATAAAAACTATAAACACTTTAATTATTCTGTGTCCTATCGTTAGTCGAAACTATATTGTTTAACATATTATTAGTTAAATATATTTTAATAAACTCAAAATATTTATTCTGTGAAGGTATGCAATGTATGATATTTTCATTTCTTTTTCTTTTTTTAATTATTAATTATTCACCAAAACATATTTTTCTTAAACACAACCGTTTAAAAACTGTTTTTTTACGCTGTAATTTATTATGAATAGTTTATATCTTAGGCTATTTCGTATTCAACAACAGTTCCCCTAGGACATGTAGTAGAACCATAAATTAAAAATCGAATATTCAATTTAAATTATAACGGGTATAAAATTATTGGTTTGCCAACATTTGTTTTTTTATGCAATAACTACATAAATCGTCAAAAATTAATTTTGATGGTATTACATTTCTTCAAGTTCCGAGCTGCACTCTGGGCACGTATTTGCAGTGGGGTTGAAGGGGCTTGAGAAACGCATAATAATGCAATATTGTTGTTATTTAATTTCTGCTGGTGTAGAGAATTTTGTTACGATGATTTTATTAGATATCTTATTGGTAACATTTATGTAATTTCCACATAACAAATGAACTATCATTATTTATTCACGTTCTGAATAGAAGACTGTAATAACTTTATTACAGTATTTACTCATGCAGAAGGCCATCATACTCAATAACAGTTGTGTTACTCTGCGATGTGTAGTGTTTATATTTTTATTTGTGTACATTGTGTCTTATTTTTGATAATAATAACGATAGAACCAAATTTCCATATAAAAATCGAAGATATTCCATGTTTATAATAAAATATTATTCTATTCTCTTTGATTATGCCAAAACCAAAAATAGTTGCCACTGACTTGACTGGGTTTATTATTTTTTAAAATATTGTATCGTTACCTAGTAATTACTAAAATAATATTTAATTAAAAGCTCAGTAGCTTAATTGTATTATTTATTTTATTCTCGATGAATAATTTAATTTTAGTTGCAACACTGTAGCAGTCGTACTGATTTCAATACACTTGACTAACAAAATTTTAAATGTTAATGATTTCTTTCAAACTTTAACAATATAATATAGTTTCTTGAATTTGTTTGAACACAATAACTTGATTACCTCGTAATATTTCCATCTTACTCCTAGAAAAGGTATATCCATTGGGCTGTGATGGATCGTTCGTATATTACCACGACTTTGTGGTAGTCGTCGAGATTGACATCATTTATTTTACAGTAACTAATTAACCATAATATTAAACATTAGTCATCCATCAAAAATACATAGGAACTCACCCCTATATTATATTGTTACTTTTGCTTCCCGATAAATCACACAGCTGTTAATCAAAAAGAGTTGCATGGGAATATATTATTATTATTATTATTTTACAACAAATCGTGTGCGGGTATGTACTATGAATAAGTATAAATAGGATTGAGTGCACTGGTTAGAAATCTATTGTCCCCAAGTAAACATTCGTATACGAATCATGGTTATTATTATTATTATTATTATTATGCGACAAAAGTGCTTTGGACGACGACGTTATATAATATACAAAACAATAGACATATCAAACGCATCGCATGCCTTTACGCGGTCGGCTGGACATTTCCATGTGGGTAATATTATTTATCGTATATTATAATATTATTCGTATTCGTAAAATTAAATCAAAATAGTACATATCTAATTTAGAAGCTTTTTATTTTGTTTTGATCATATGAAGCAGGTTATACAACAATAATTATCGTAGTTTTTCCGAAAAAATACCGTACCTAGTTTTATAATGCCTTAAACTGCGAGTTTTTATTGATAAAAATCATATAAGTGTTGTATCCTACTATAGTACTACTCATTGTTATAGTGAATGATAGTAAAATAATATTATGACGTTGTTGTTTTTTAGTTTTGTATAACTTTAATTTCGTACCACGAGTCACAACTATGTGTAAATATTTGATAATATATACTGTCGTACTGAAGAGAAAATCGAACTGATGTCGGTGGGTGATTAATAACCATAGATACCATAATCACCCCATTTAATATACTCGAAGATATAAGCTGGTTTGACAAATCGTATGAGCTTAGAATAACTGTTTGCTTTTCGAATGAACACGATTTGTAAAAATTCTAATAAAACATTTCATTTGATTACTGTTCATTACAAAATATTTTCTAAATTAATACGTTTGGAACCAGACGTGCGATAATCGCATAGTTAAAAAAAAATTACTTTTAAGCATCGTTTTTAATGCACAAATATATATATATATATATATATATATATATGTATATATGTTGAAATTTAAAAGTTGACGCCGAAGTGGCATTAAATAAGTTTTCAGTTAATTTCGGCTAACGTTAGAATGTCCCAAAAAGTTTAGCACCAGTAAAACAGGATCTCGAATCGTTAATAATTGTTGTAGCGCGTCGTGTTTCTCATAACATGGCTCGGTCAGTGTTATAGCCAAATCAGTAGAAGTATAAAATATATACATATATATAAAGTGTATCAGTACAATAGGAACAGTGATAGTAGTGGTAAGCAGTGGTAATAGTGGTATATTGTGTACATAATAGTGGTAGCGTATAAATGCGTAACTTTCGGAGAATCAACGCGTTAACTCGATTGTCTGTGAAAACGTCGGTCGACAGTCAGACGAGATGAAATGGCATTAGTTTCATGGAGCGTTTTGGCCGCGAAAACGACACACTATAAAACCGAAAACAAACCACATAACGCAAATAATGAAAAGTTTATCAACCGGGTTGTATGTAATATATATATATATATATATATATATATAAACATATATGAGCAGGCGTTTCCAGACCATCTCCGGGCGCCGGAGGGGGATAACGCGAGCCGGAGTGGGGGATGGCTTTGCATTAGTAAGATTGCTGCTACTGTTCGGGTGGTTTTTGCACTTCTTATTCTTCTTCTCCTCCTACTTGACTGCTCTCGACTCTGCTGTGCAGTCCCGTGTGAGGGTAGGCCGTCCCTGCACCCCCGACACCTATGATAATATATAGTACCTACGTGTATGTCATCAACCCGGAGAGTCGGTCCACTTGGACGCCGGCCAAATTCCAGATGGTATATATTGCCCGCACACACATACACACACTCGCGTATGGAGGTAAACAGTGTAAGTCCGTACTTATTATTATATACAATATATATACCTAAACGTTTACGGAAACATCATTCTAGCGATGTATATATATATTATACGCGCAAAAAGAGGTGTTTTTCACCCGATATTCTGATATCGCTACGACGACGACGACTACAAGCACGAGTCACCCTGCACCCACCCCTCCCCGCTAACCCACACACAGCTTCGCTGGCCCGGAGCTTATCGAGGGAATCTAATATGCTATTCAAGTAATGTCGCACCGCGGTCGTCTGACTGTATTACGGTGCCAAACGGCGTAATATCGGAAATTCAGCAACATTGCCGTAGGCCGGGAGCGTGGCTAACAAATTACACGGTTCGACTGCCAAACCCGATATTATACGGAAGCCTTTTCAACCGTATTAAGTATATATTATTATTGCTATTATTGTGCGTATATTATATGTGTGTGAGTGCGTGCTAACCTCCTGTCGCGCAGTCTATTTGCAGCGATGCACTTATAAATCTACTGCCTTCGACATCGTCGTTGCCAGACGAAACATCGATCTTTTCGATATATTTATATTATTGTAATAACGATACGAGATCGCGGGATTTAAACCCTTATATCATAATTGTATTATTATACACCGTTTGTAGGTATTTATGGGTATCTAACCTAGGCTACCTTGTGGTTTATTAAAACAAAATTGCGTTAGTCAACCTCGTGGTGTTTTTGTATGGGGATTCATTAAAAAAAGTTCAAAACGCCATTGTGACGAAATAGTCGTATGTTTACGTCGTATTATTATGAAGAGTCATATTTATTTTAAATATATATAGTTGTGATGTCATGTATAAGTGAACTCGGTACCTAATTGTATTCTTACCGGCAAAATGTAATTCTATAATTAATAGACTTGCAAGTATCGAATTATTACTCTATTATATCTACTCCAAAAGGTAAATTCATAAAGTTGCAAAAAATACGGTAAAATTAATGCCCATGACTGTAATTATAAATTTATTAAAATAAAAATTATATTTTTAAGTAGTTTTAAATTTCAAAAATGTTTACTTTAATTGAGTAATTGATTATATTATATTCTCAATTATATTATTTGTTTGAAATTGTGTAATTTAGAATATTATCATTATACCACTCAACTGCATGGTCTAAAATATTTAATAAAACAATGAAATTACTCTACAAAATTATTGAAAAAAAATTATTTTAAAGTTTAACGATCGGTTACAGAATTAATTTTATTATAATTAACTATCGTATAAAGTTGAAATTAAATTAATTTTAAATACTATTTATATCGAATAACAAATCCAAAACAATAATAATTATTACTATCCTTTTGTTTATTAGTTATTACTTATTATACTGTAGGTCTATTTAAAGCCAACATTTGAACTACAGTATTAATTAATTAATCAATTCGCGGACCTCAGTATTTTATGCAATGTTTTTTAACAAATTACAAATTATAAATTCAAACATACGAAAAAAAGAGTACTTGCTGTTTGTTTATTTTTGGTTTGAAGTAGAGGAAACTTCTTACTAAAATGCATTAATAAAATACCTATTCAATTTTAATTGATCACCTCTAGTACTTTGGTAAAAGTGCCATGGAACGAGTTGCACATTCAGTTTATTAATTATAAACATTTAAAAAATACTAATTCGCTCGTACTCAATCTCGTTACGTTAAAATTCCCAGTAAATGGTAATAATAATAATAATACTATTGTATTATGTCGTTATGAATTTATTTCCTGAAGCTAAACTCCACACATAAATAATACGATATATTATACAAGTAGACAAATCATATATTGTTCATTTGAGCCATAGCAAAACGTTAACATTGAATAAAAGTTGCTCAAATAATAATATAAACATAAAATATTTAAAATAATTAGTTAACAGGTTAAAACCAAATTATTTTTAGAAAAAATTTTCTGTAACAATTTTAGTTTGTGATAATATGTCAATGTGAGATAGTTTTACAAACACTGCACCAACATACTGCATTGTTAAAACAGTTTTAAAATTCGAGCAAGTGAACTATATATACGTTTACCATTTTACTGTGGTGACACAATATCAGCGAGCGTGTAGGTATTAGGTAATGGGTATAATATATATAAGTATGAGAACACCCGAGCGGAGAAATTAATTAACGGCGATTTGTTTTTGACCCGGGCCGAGTCGTCGAAAGAGTAACTTTTGTATTGGACGGACAGGGACGAGAAACCGGATCGATATACGTTAAGCGCCAACGTCGGCCAACATAAATAATTAACGGTTTTCAGCTAAACTCGAAGACGGATGTCCGTGGTACTATATAACTATGTACCGTGGGTCCGTTAATTCTTCGGCAACAATAACAAATGTGTGACAGCTTGTGGTCTCCGCCAACGAGTGGATGTAAAGTGGCAGACGGCTGTATAGTTACAGTAAAACATAGTTGTTGTAGTAGACCACGGAATGAACGAGTTTGAAGAACTTGTTTCATTAATTTAATAATTTATAATCAACTCAAAACTTTAATTTTGTTCATATTTTTGATGAACTTTATTTTCGATGTTAATTTTTCTTCGGAGTTCATATTATTATGTTCCAGTAGAGATATAGTATTATGATTAGAAAAGTGAATATCAGAGATCAACGATTTGCTGTAAAAATCGTATAGTTTGCATTCACTGTGTGGGTTGCAAAAGAATAAAAAGTAAGAAATAAGTATTTACATATGATTAACAAAAAGTTAATTTCTTTTGAATCAGTTCATAATATTTTTTTAAATTATCTTCCTGAGGCCTAACCTGTAATAGTAGTAAATGTTGTAGATATGTAGAAATAAAGTAATAATAGTGATGATGATAGTAATAGTAAGTAGTAGTAAAAGTTCAAGTCCAGAGATTTAATGATAAAAATAGACGCAACTAGACCTAAATTTTAGGGGGTGCAAAAATTATATATACCTATCTCACTAACTCGTGTGTTTATAAAGTAAATAATTGTCCTATTATGATAATATAATATTTATGTACCTACTATTTTAAAACATAAAACTATAATTCAAATTTATTTCAAAACTATTTTCCTTGTTTTTGTGCTGTATTTATTTAACACTGATTCTGTTTTTATGTTGTTTGCAACATCCCTTTAAATATTTGGAATAAACCTTAACTAATTATCAATTCGTTGTATACTTGAAAAACTACGTTCAGATGTTACAGAACTTATTGAAATTATAACTATAATTTGAATTAACTTGTTAAAGTTAGAAAAATCCTCTTTTTGAATAGTTTTTTTTTTTTTTTTTTTAATAAAAACGTCAAATAAAAAAAAAATTCTTCATAAAGTGTATACAGTTGTTTTCTCATATCATTTTTGGTGTTTTATAACAGGAACAAGGGGGTACTAAATTAGAGCTAAAGCACCCCAAGCACCCTCTAGTTGCGCCTATGCATAGTAGTAGTAGTAGTAGTAGTAGTAGTAGTAGTAGTAATAGAAATAGAAAGTAGTAGATATAGAAAATAATATTATTTTTCGGGGTTTTGTGAGCGCCACACAGTTGTGAGATATAATAATATTGTATATATAAAAGTTGTATTATTCTGTTGTCCTGCAAAACTATTTTTAATGGAAAATCGTCCGGGCCAGCAGTTCCAAACTGCAGAATCACTAGGAAACAATGCTAACATATAGACACAATACACGCGTTTATTTTAGCCTCTATTCATATATTATAATCATAATAATGTACCCATCCCGGGGGCACTTCTGCCGCGACCGCCGGCCAAGTTTTCTATAATACTCGACGCTTGGACGGCGGTGGGGTCGTCGACAGCGCACGTTGTCGGTCGGTCGTCCGTAGCGGTCGGTCATCTACGTATATTATGTTTTATATAGCCGTGCATGAGTGGCGGAGGCAATCGAGATCACCGGACCCACATACGAATGCATAAATGTATAATATGTTTGTGTGTGTGACGCGAGTGCGTACGGGTGCGTTCGAGTGCGTTCAAGGGTTGGTCGAGTGAGGCAAAAAGAAATTGATTGGGACACATCCTGCCGCCGCAGGACGAATAAAACGGCCATTGTTAGGGCGTATTATTTTACCGAATAAACTTTGCACGGTGAAATCTCAGGAGTGAAAAATCCACATGCAATACGCGTAGATACTTGCTACAAACCTGTATAATGTACGTCCTTCGAAAACTTATATATTTATAGAAACATTTTTAAAAAAAAAAAAAATGTCTAAGCTTTCGAGTCTGAGTAAACGTGATTTTTATTAATCGTCTCCGTGTCCAATGAATTCGGTAGATATTTCAAATTCTTCCGAATCGAACTTTCGGCTTGGGCTTTGTTAAACAAATAATTGAGATTGCAGTAATAGCAATATCACGTAACTTAAACAACAACTTACTGTATTGACTTTTAATAATTAAATTTGATATTAGCATATTACGCAGTTAACGAGTCACAATTTATATTCTAAAGAATTTTTGAAATAATTTAAAAAGATTTATTTGTCGACTCTTTCATAAAAAACTAAAGCTATCTGACCATTAGTTATAAACTTAAAAAAATAACTCGTATAAAATATGTTTATTAAAAAGTAATACCCACTACGAGTATTACAGTAAATTATTATACAAAAAATGATATTTTTTATAGCATTACAACCTCAGTAGGGGTTCTAGTTATATACGTATTTATCTAAATATTGTACATATGTACATATATATATAGCATCAACTAAACACGTCTGGAAATACTTTCAAGAGACCCTAATTGGTGATTTTTTTAATCGATTTTAAAATATTTAAGCCTTTCACATATTATGTATGTAGTTTATAGGTATTAATATACAAATTGTAAATAATAAAATCTTTAATTATGGTTTGAATAAAACATTTTGTAATTGTCAGTTTATACACAAAGGAGAAATAATTATGTACTGTTCATTTTAGAGAATAATATTAGATAAATTGTTTAAATAACATATCTAATTTGTTTAAAATTTGTTGTCTCAAATACGATAACTGGTCGTTGTTCATAAATAATTTATATTCGTGTTGTTGAACATTAAAGAATTTTTTCTTCGAACACGTGTTCTTATTTTGTCCAAGCAAATATAAGAAATCATTCTTTATTTAAAATTGTCAAACGTCAACATTACAAAAGTTCTTTACCCTACCAATTTTCGGACTCTCCTGGCTGGTCTTGAACTGCATAATCCCTGACCCGTTCGGGTCTGTCGTCCAATTTAAATAAATTTGCATCCTCCACAAGGGGTTTTTTTATTCTCGTATACTTAAGTCATAGCTCACTACGCAAACAAGTGGACGTGATCAGAATGAACCGATGACTTTGGCCGGACAGAATTATTATTAGCTCTCTTCTTCGCCGTCTTCTGGATTCCGTTCTCCGTATTCTTTTTCTTTGAATTTGTATTTCCGTCTCGTTGAAAAAACGGGTGGGCTTTCATACCACTATAATAATGCATAACATTTTCAACATGAATATTGGTCAACACATATACAATAATATAGGAGAATAATGGATGTATTGTTTTAATTTTGTAACCATCTTTTATTCTCTTTTGTTTATTCAGTAATTATTATTATAAAAAAAAAAAAATAATAATAATATTTTAAAAATACTGATTGCTATACAGAGAAACTTGAACACTGTAATTTATTCCAAACACTATACATATTTGTCGGAAAACTTCATTTATTTATAAATGTGCTTTTCAAATGAAAGAATTTAAATTAAATTGAAATACGCAGTGTCAAAAACACAATTAATAAATACAATACCTTCAACTTAAATCTTTTATCTTGTAATGGATTATAAGTTGTTATACAGTTAGCAGTAAAGCCAGTTATTATAAAAAAGAAATCTATGATTTATAAATGTAGGTAATATAATCTTATATTCATAAAAAAAAAACACGATACATATTATTATGACGTTATAAATTATTAAAAGTGCATTAAAATACAAATAAAAAAATGTTTATTATACTACACGGAAAACGATGAATACATAATATGGGCAGACGTACTTACTTATTGCCATGCGAATTGTACAACATTCGTTTCATTTTCTGTAAGCTACGACAATTATTGTTACACACGTATTACACATTTCTACGTCACAAATTGTTATTATTATTAAAACGACGGATAAAAAACTATATACACGCACATGACACTTTTTGGCACCTTACTGCAGACATAAAGAACCACCATGTAATATTATATTTCGTTAAAATAAAACATATCGCAATATACACATCAATGCGAGAGTTGTCTTAAATTATTGATATTCATATTTTAATCCGTAGTGGGCGAAGTACTTACTAATAACAATATATTAATATTATATTATACATAAATAGTTACATGAACCGTATATGCGATTTTTGTTATTGATAAAATCAATTAAAACGTTCGACCACCAGCTGCGGATTAATATAGGTTTATCAATAAGGAATAGAAAACCTTCCCCGGATAAACTAAATCGTTAATTATTAGTCCTCCCCGACCGTGTTACACCTGTCTAATACATTACGGTTTAGTTTTACCGGAGTGCCTTGGACACTATTATATAAGCAGGTACCCTAAAAATAATTTATAAAGGTAATTACCAACAGGTGTAAGTACATCAAATTAAGGTAATTTAGAAACGTTAACACAAAATATACGAAGAGAAAAATATTCATAATTTAATGTTGGTGCACTTACATTTATTTATTTGAGAGCTCATTATTATGATAAAAAACGATGTGGAAATCTTCTAATATGGAAGTATTAAAAATTCAATAAAAAAAAAAGTAAATATTTAAAAAATACCGATGTCATTAATAATTACCAGTATATCATATAGGTTCGGAGAAAATTATCGTAATGGAATTCCATTTTATACTCTTCGTAAGCTGTATTAAGTGATCTCAACACTTAATATGTGTATTATGCATGTATATTATTAACATGTTACGTTGATTACTGTCTACTTAAATAACATTGTGGTGATTTAAACAAAATTATTTTAATTAAATTTCCCGAAATCAGACGATTATAATACGCCTAATTTATCTACAAGGGGAATTAAAATGAAATCTAGATTTGTTTGAGCACATGGACGACAGTAGAATAATTGTAACGAATTATTTATCAAATAGTACAAACATAAGTACCTACCTACCTATGTTTATTTATACTTATTTAATGAGTATATAATATTATACTGAAATCAGTGTATATGTTTTCGTCACTATGTTCTTGATGATTTCAAAATTTTGTATAAGAATTATGAAAAAAATGCGTAATGCAATTTAATGCATTTTATAATATAGTTAAATTGTTACACGTATACTATGTAGTACCGATCGTTTATCTGTGTGTGGTTTAAATAACTTATAATTTAATAAATCAATAATTTTACAAAACATATTATTAGTGTGTAGTACACTGCACACCACTAAGTAATATACATTTTATATTATTGTGATTTAGGATAACGAAATACAATAAAAATAAATGCAGAAAATCATATTTTGATCGTTTTGGTATTAAACAAAAAAACAATAATTTAACAGTTATTATCACTATCGAAGTCGACAGTCCTATAAGTGAACTATTGGTGAACTATCATTAAGCGTTTATATCCATCTATTAAACAATATTTTGTACACATAATTAAATATTTTTATGGGTATACCTTGATAGTTGGTACATATAATATATTAATATAATATTATTGTGTTTATCTTGATGTAAAAAGTGTAAGACGTAATAATAAATGTGTTTCTTTTAATGTGTGATAAATGACAATATTTTAGTGTCAAAAGTGTAGTGTGTTTTAACAATATCGAGTATTTATTAATTTATATGAATGCAATTTTGGAGCTCGAAATTAATATTAAATAAAATATATTAAATGAATTAATTTTGTATCATGTACTAAAAATAAATACTTGATGATCAGAAAATTAGTGTTTGAATAGTTCATAACATAAGTCATTTATAAGATGACTGAATAATGTTATTACATATTAATCATTTGTTAAACATAATTAATATAATTAAATATAATATTATTATTTTGTTGTTTTTTAGTTAAAAGTTTGTTGCTTGTAAAATTTAAAACTATTAAGCTATTATTTTTGATGTCATAATAATTTACCGAATTTTTTTAAACCAAATATTTATTTTTAAGACTATTGTTTATATAAATAATTAAAAACAATAATATTAATTGATTAACACGAATAATGGAAAATATCAAAGTATTGTTGCAGTATGATTTCCGTTTATATTTAAGGTAGAGAGTAATCTATTCACTATTGTAATTCGCTGACAATGCATAAATAATGATTGCAATTAAAATGTGATAAGTTTTTATTGAATTTCCTTTTTAAACCATAAAAGTCCCAAAATGTAGGTAGGTACTATAATATGACGTTTCAAAATATTTACACTCATAAGTTGCACTTGAAATACCTTTCTGAAATGCACTGTTCACAAAATAATTACTTACCATAGTAAAAATGGTGTTAATAAATTAAACTCAGCTAAAGCTCGTTAATTACTTACTGAAAATTAAAACGTAACCTACTTAACGATTGAATATTATAAAATATAATATTAGCATTATATAAGCATTACACACGCTATACAAAGTACCTATTCACCTACAACCTAAAATGGTGTATAATATAGCGAGAAGCGGGTAGAACATAAGCAATATTTTTGTGTGATTAAATTTAAAAAAAAAAAAAAGTGGACGAGTTTTTAAATGAAGGCATCGATAATTCGTTCAAGTTTTCCGCCATTCCCGACGCAGAGCCTCACTCGTGTTTTGTAAGCATACGACTGTGCTCTATTCATTCCTTTATTGTCTATATATATATATATATATATATGATACACATATATGATTACGTGCTCTTAGCGAAAAGGCTTATTCGTTGTTGTATTATTAATCCGACAGTGTTACCGATTTCAGGATTGCGCTGGAAAATCCCGGATGATCGAACCGTCGCCTGTTTCGCAATAAATCCGAACGAAACAATTGTCCACTCGAAGAACGACAACGACAACGATGACGGTGTGCGGCACGCGAGATTTCAACGCGTTAATCGTTGCTCTCCTGGTAAGTACCTACAGAAGTTATACAATTATTGCTATTATTATTTTTATTATTATTCACCAGTACAGCAGCTGTACGATATTGCATAGTCACCGACAGCAGTAATAATGTCGACGATATCGTGTTTGGCGTGTCTGCACATCGCATGAATATATATTATAATATAATATTAAATCGTGGTAGGCAATTTCATCTATTTTTTTTTTCATCACAAAAACCGTTTGTATATTACTTCTTTATAATATATATATATATATATATATATATATATATATATATATATATATATTATACAGGATAATTCATCAATCATGCTCCCTAAGTTTTTTTCTTTAATAATTTGCAGTTATTCAAAATCTGATATTTGGGGTTTTTAAATATAGCAACTCTGCAAAGACCATATTTTACAGTTCTTGAGATTTTTTTTGTACTACTTAAAGAGTGTCCTGCGGTGATACAAACTTTTCTTTTTCAAATGAGGACCCTCGTGTTTTACTGTTAATTTTTATAAAAATGTTGATATACTTATTTAATTTAAAATTTGAACAAGTAGTTTTTAAGTTATTAAACTGTTTTTAATAAGTACGGAGAATAGTCTTTAAAAATAGGTTAGATTGAATCTAGTATTTATAACATTTAGATCATATTTACAAATTATTAATGTTGATAGATTAATATTAACCACTAAATATTTAAATAGCCCTCATATTTTCCAAATCTATTACCACAGACCTAATGTTCTTAGTAAGTATCTATATAGTTCTACAAATTTAAATAACTCAACAACTTCTCGATAAAGTTTTGATTTTAACTTCTGGTACGTCAAAATTATAATTTTAATTATAATTTACAATAGCAAAGTGGGTTCTTATTTGAAAAGCAAAACTTTAAATCTTCACATAACAGTAATATTTATCATAAATTTCTAAAAAATGGTCTTCAAGTATATTTAAAAATTCCAAAAATAAGATTTTTAATAATTGCGTTATTGAAGAAAAATGTGGGAGAGAATGTTTGGTGAATCGCCCTGTATAAATAAATATAAGAAAATAAGAAAAATAATATAATGTCGATCGTTTGTATGCCGCGACTACGGGAACTTGAGCTTATTGATTTCACTTAAAATAATATTTGATACGGTTGTATTTTTACAAAAAAAAAATTGTTTTTCTCTATTTCTCTCTGAAATCGGCCGGGAGTCCTATTGTTCGGAAACAGCGCTCATATCTCATGGACGTTTGTAATAATAATATATAATATGTAAAAAGGGGAAAGTAAAATTTGTTTTTTTTTTCGTCAGTGTGGTTTTTGTCGGTTCGCCATAGGTAGGTACTGCATTTATTTAAGAAAAAAAGGTGTGCCCGGTACGTGTTGTGAAGTGTTACGCAACCCCGTGGAGTTATATAAGCACCCCACAACGTTTTTTTTTTAACCCCAATTTATACATTTTTTTCTATTCTAATATAAACCCGCTCACGACAATCTTATCACACCTAACCATCATTTTACACAGATTTATTTCAGACAATAATCAAAACAAATATTACCGTGACCACCCGGGGATCGTTCACTTGAATAATTTCTATATCGTCACACTTGGAAAAGTTTCCACACTGTTTGATCTACACAGGCGCGTTGTGCACGATTAGCATATTTTATGACGCGTAAGAAAACGTCTCGCGAGCATATGTAATAATGTAATAATAATAATAACGACAATATATTATTTCAACTCTCCAGCAAGTCAAAAGACCCATTGAAAATGATATTAATCTGTTAGCTGGTTTATGCAGGTATATGTATATAGGCACCTAATATAATGCGCAACTACGATTTAAAACACGTTATGCTGCAACCGACGTTGAAACGCGCTTGTACAACATTATTGCGTATCTCTATAGAACTCTTGAATGGAGGAATTTAAAAGTCAAAATTAGAAATGACGTTTTATAAAATAATCCGGCGAATTGATTTAGGGATAAATCAATTCGTTATTCAATGCGTTATCTAGAAGTTATTTTAAGTCGATCCGGCTAGTCGTTGTATCCGGAATATTATACCACACGGTCAGCCGATACCAGGTTGTCATTATATCCGTACCATAATTATATGACTTAACCGGGGATTAAATTACTTAACTGCTTAAATCTCAATCATTAGATATGTGGATAGAGCCTCTATATGAATTCCAGCGCTATTGCCATTCGAGAAATTCTTTGTTGATTTGGGAATGAGGACGTAGGCAGCTGCTGATCGGAGAAGATTAATTGATTAATATTAGTCTAATATATTTACATTGAGTCGTTTGAGTTTCTTAATAAAATATATATTATATTCCGTTTTCATATTTTGTATTTGTGTTTATAATTGAAAATTGCTGTCTACGCTGTACGGCCTAGTACACCCTAATTTTAGATAATCAATAAATTACAACTCATTATATGAGATATTGATAATAGGCTCTTCCCGTGGCATTTTTTATTTCAAAAATACTTACATATGTATAATGCGTAGCAAGTAAAACAATAAAATTCATAGAAAATACTAACTTGCTGTTTGAATATTTTTGAAAGAGTATTTAAATAATTATTTTTTATTACTCAATGAGAACTTAAATTTAGTAGGATTGATTTAATGTTACAAATGTAAGTTATAATTTATAAGTTTAATTAATGATTGGAGCATAGCAAATTAACATTATACTAACACCCGCAGTGTATTATAATATGACTTGAAATAATTATTATTACTATTATAAACGCAAGCATTTAAAATCTGTCACGACGAAACAATTTAAAAGAAAAGCTATACAGAATTTCACTAATTGGTGATTAATATCATTAAATTATTCCAGTAAATGAAAAATGTAGGCAATTTATTTTTAATTGTATCTAATATCATCATCATTTTAACACAATTATAAAATGTAACTTTGATGGTGACGATAGAAATTATTGCTTAACATTTTTAGTATGTATTTAGTATAGCATTCAAAAGTGTAAAAATAAAGTCTATTTAAAATGATTATCACGATGTTACGCCAGTTGTATGAACATACATTTAATTTATTCAACATTTTTAAGTACCCACATTATGTACCTATATTAATATTATTATTACATTCGACTTATAAATATATATTTTTTAATCATATTATATGTTTTCGTGAATTGTGACTAAAAATTTCATTGAAACGGATTTCAGAAAATTAAATATATTTATAAGTTTGTGTTTTTATACACAATATATTTATAATTTTATAATACACTAATATAAAAATTAACTGATAAAAAATATAGCATATGATTTTAGAATTGTTGCTCGTGGGCATCTTAAACTTTAGTTTACACTTTTTTAATCCGAGTTTAGTAAACCGTTAAGTAATATTTTTATTTCACAGCGACGATAAAAACGGTTTTCGACGTATATAGTGAAAAATAAATGAACACAACTATTATACGAGAGCATGTCTGGTGCTGAATGTTTTGGATCGATTTCTTGGACATATTTTTTTATATAAATTATAGTCTAACAATTTTAACTTTGTATTTATTTATTTTTGCTTTTATAACATTTGAAATCATATTTCAACATTAAACCATATTAAAATCCAATTTCAATAAGTTTAATATCGCTATAATGTAAATAAATTTTAATAAAAACACTACGATTTGAATGTTTATGGTTATATGCACTATATGTTATGTCTTAGGTGCTAAAAATTAACGAGGATTCTATCATTATCGTGTGTACACGTTTTAATGATAACTACTTAATTTACTATCAAGTAATATGATTTAAATTTAATACTAAGAGTCAAGACAAAACCGAAAAACCTAATGTTATTTATTGATTATATTTATTTATAGAAATTCAATTACCAGAGTGCTAAGTCATTGACTCTGTAGATGTTTTATTCTCATAATAATATATATAAACGCTTGGGCTAGCCTTTATTAAACATTTTGAAAAGTTTTAAACAAGAATTATTTCGTATTATTTTATAAGTATTTGTTTATATTGAATTAAGTTTTATTTGATCAAAAATGAATAAAACATAATTTTTAGCCAAAAAATTAACGAGAAATTAATGTTTATTGACCAACGTAACTTTAATAATATTAGCATTTGTAATTTATAGTAATCAACTGAAATTAGTATTTTAAATTTATAATTAACTAAAAATATATAGTAATGGATTTAAGTTATCTGTTATATAGACAACATAAATGTTAAATCAGTATAAATGTAGGACAAAAGTTAAAAAAAAAATCAAAAACACATGGACATAATATAAAGAATAAGTAGGTAAAACTAAATTTAATTTTTATCCTAGTCAGAATTAACAAGATGTTTGTATCTTCCTATAGGATATTGGGTAAAACTTAATTAGAAGATAATAAAAATATATTATCTTATAACCTTAAATAACTAATGCTAACTTTAAAATCTGCTTTAATTAAATGTAATGGAGAATAAATGTTTCAAGTTAAAATATTATTAAGGAATGCACTGAATGCACTATATAGGTAGGTACATTATATAGAATACATTTGAAGTTCGCTTACAGTTGATTCAAGTTTTGGTGTAAAATCTTTTGAATAGTCATGTGGAAGGAAATTGATTTTTAAGACTTAGAGAATTTGAAATAGTTTCTTTTTCATGTTTCAGTAGTTTACATCGAAAATTGTTTTTGTCAATATTGTTATCACTTTTTTATTTCACAGTCTTTACGGTATGGTAATATTATATTCATACCACCTTGCAGACATAATATTATACACCTTTATTTTTTATAGGTAATTAATATCAAATAATATGTAATATTATATTTTGTTAATATTAAAATAATTTAACATTAAGATTTTTTTACGCATTATTATAATTTAATTGTATATACAATACTTTATTTTATATCTATATACAGTATATAGACATATGCCTATATTGTTCTTTGAAGTAGAATAATACCAACTATGCAATTTCAAATATATTTACGTAGACGGATACTTGGTATTGTATTTATACGTTAATCCGATTCAATAGCATTGTTTTGTTTTAATTTATTATAATAATAATCGAATATTTTATTATAACTGTAGTGTTAAAAAAATAATTAACGTTAATGGATATTGAAAGAAGTATCCCTCGGTATCCGATGAAGAACTCGATACAGATACTCTTTGAAAAGTGTTTGCAAAACTAAAGTTTTATATTTATTATTTAGTTTTTAATTTTAAATATAACTCAAAAGTGATACTCAACTGTATAAATTAAACATTCTTTGATTCATTCGTGTAATATTTTATCATCGTTAATAGGTAGATACTAATTATTATTTTAAATGAACGGTGAACGCCAATGAAAAATAATAAAAAAAAAAAAGTATACATTATTCAAAAAATGTTTTCGAGTTTAACAACTTATATTTTACTAATTCATACTTTAATCACAATGTAAAATATATCGTAAGTAATTAACTTAATGATATGCACATCTGTATGCGAATAACACCCAACAGTAAAATATTGTATTCGGCTATCGACCACGTTACCGATAATACGTAATATGCACTACATATAGAAATATATTAATTGTGGAAAAAATGTGTTATTGGCATTTCTTGCACCATGATATTATATTGTATTGACTATTACAGACTGTACCTATTTCGGTGCTAGGCCACTTCACTTGACGGCTGTGAAACTTTTCAGAAAAAAAATTAAACGTTTTCGACCTTTCATTTTTTATCGGTATTTTTTATTCAAATGTATATGACGTATGACTTTCAAAATGTTGGCAATAGTGGTGCCCTTATGCTGGGTCCCGGCATTGTTTGTAGTATTTTTCGGTTAATCAGACTTATTGGATAATATTGTTGATTCTTGCACGACAGATATATTTTATAAATGAATCGGTAGAAAATAGTTCACTTTTCAGTAAATTAACTGTAGATACCGTGAAATGTCATTAGATATCTCATGAGTCATGAATTATTAATATAAAATAACAGTAAAATCGTTTTTTTTTTTTTAGTTTCATATATCACATTGACTATCTTATTTAAAATCGTCTGATAAGTTTTATGCTTCTATAGAATATGCAAAGTACAACAAAAACGATTTTCTTTTATTTGGCATCACAGGGACAATTATTTTTAAAACGATATTCGTTTTGTTAGGTTTACGCGTTATTTAGGTACCTATACAGTTTTTAAATAGGTATATTATTATTATATACATTTTATGCGTAAGAATTCGTTTTTGTTACAATTATTGTGTACACATTTAAATAATATAATAATAGTATACTTCATTAACTTAAGAAAATTTCGACCTTGAGGAATAACTTATTTTTTCTCACCTAAAATTATTTTCTTGAATTTCTATATTATGAATTGCGTGTCCTAAACATTTTCAATATACATATTTTGATATAAGTTGGAGCTAATTTTTAACAGTAGGTTATATAATTACCGGTCAAAAAAAAAATGTTAATTAGAGATTTTGTGACTTATACATGATTAAATTCTGTAATATTGTTACTTCTCAAATATACTTATTTATATTTTTTATTTAATTCAAAATATTCATATAATATAGTTCATAAAAAAGGGTTTTTTTTTTGAATTATTGTTTTAACTTATAGGTAAACTTACAGGTAACTTATGGGTTTATTATATTTATGTATATTTTATTACACCCAGTGGAATTTGAAAGAAATTTGTTACGACTCAAAAATATTTGATAGTTTAAGTTTCTTATGTAATATAAATCAAGAATACAAGTTTAATTAAATTAACCATACATTTTTTAAATATTATCCTACACCAGATTAATGTTTATAATTTAATAGATTTCCAAGTATATGATACTTTATTGATACTGATTTGACATTTGACGTTTGATTATCCTAACCATTTGCGTTATAGTTAATTTATTGTATTTAATCTTCAATGTTTTTTAAATATTTTATAATTTTTACAAAAAATGTAAAATATTACAAAAAACATTATAATATATGATTAGGTAATACAGCGAAATTGCTTATACAAAATATTCTTGCGATAAAATGTTATATTTAAAAAAAAAAATGTTCACAATATTTCAAACTTTTCATAATTATTCATTTATTAATATATACATATATATTAATTTTAATTATCTTTGGTTCAATTATAAAAATACTAGTGATACCTAAATAAAATATGAAACATTATAATGATTATAAATTTAACATGTTTTTGAATAATAAGATATCAAAATGCTTGCAATAATTTAACCAAAAAAATATATGGCACTCGAGTATAGTCAAGTACCTAAACGTACAAGTAGTTAAATTAATTATAAATCATCGTTCATATATAAACAATTACTTTTTAATAAACTAATGTATACGATCGTTGTTTAGTAATTCATCGAGCATCAAATTAACTCACCCGCGTATTTCATAACCTTGGAACGTATTAATTACCTATATAATTGCACCAATAGTTTACTTGATTGTAAAAAAAAAAAAACGAAACATCAACCTATCGTCGTCAGTGAAATCGGTCTTACTTTGTTTGGCCTCCCCTCGATTTCAGTGCCACGCAAAACCACGGATAAACAAGTATATTTGTTTTAATAACCCTTTATTACCACAACAATAGTTCTTATAGGTGGCCCGATACAAATAATCGCTTAGTGTTGAATTATTATGTTTTCGTGTGGTATGTGTGCGTAATACATAACTCGAGGAAACGGTCGTCGTGGGTTTTAATGGATTTCGTCTTCGCGAATTTTCCTAGGCGGGGCGCAGTACGGGGAAAAATAAAAGCGATAAATAAAAATGTAACGTGGCCCTAAGAAAATAGTGCCTAGAATCCATTTAAGTCTATCCGCGTTTTTGTGCGGTATTGGAGACGCAAATTCGATTTGGTCCTATTACCGACCGCGGTCCGGTATTTACTAGCCCATTTCTAGTAGATCTAAAGAAAATGTTGTGCGGCAAAGTGACTACGTACGAGTGCGAAATGTTTTCGAGGAAAAAAAACGTTTAAAATACGTGTTCGGAGCAACACGCGCTTATCGATTTTGGACATTGTATTTTCATTTAACACTTATGAACTTATATATATAAAAGTAGATATACTGGCGCTGTGCACTATACTCCACGCTCGCCACTTAAATTCGACGCGTTTTTTCCGTTTCTATATTTTTCGGTTATTTTCGTTAAAGAAGCCGATTTTCATTGTTAAGACCAAAAAATAACCAAACCAGCCAATCACACAGACGACTTAGGTATTGGTCCATCTTATGAAGATAATAGGCTTCAGATATCATGCACCGTGGACTCGGTCAATGCCATCCTTTCTTCGCCGCCTCTTCCGCCTTAGCCTTTGTCGACCGTCAAACTGTTTTAATACTGCAATAATAATTGCTGATATTTTAATTTTTTTTTTTTTTTTTTAATATTGACTGAATAAAATGTTTTACAGATATAGATAGGAATAAATAAAATACGTTTATACGTAATATCTATCCTAGTAGCGCGTAGCCAGGAAAGGGGTGTTTTGGGTATTGAAAACTTGAATTTAATTCCTGCAAAAAATATGTTGTCATATGGTTTTGCTTTATATTTGATATAAAGATTGATGACTACAATATATTAGTGTGTAAGTTCCCCGCAAGTTAAATTTAAATATATAATTTGAACACATGGTTAAAAAATAACCCTGGCTACACGCACGACATAACTTAACCAAGTTTGATAAAAATTTGTACGATCTCTAATTTACGTATTAAAGACACCTGGTTAATATATATATATATATATATATATATATATATATATATTAATTCAGCAAACATTAGTAGCATTATAAAAAACAAAACATTTATTCACATGCTATATAGTTTAAATTTAGGTTAAATAACCTAACATTATCAATACAGTGTTTTGAATTTATTTTTTCGGACAGAGAGAGGAGCGGAGCGAGTGGTAAGTCTTTTGTGACTTATTATACTTATCTCGTCTATTGTGGTCTTTGAAGTTGTATACGTTGTAGGTGAATATGAAGAAAAAGTCTTCTATTTATGAGATAATAAACAAGGGTCTGACAAGTTTAATCTAATTTTATTATTTGTTGCAACATACCGCGTAGTAATACACCGTGAACACACACACATACACGCCACAAAAGTTTGTTTGAAAATCTCAAAATATATAAAAACGTTAAAACAAAAAAAAAATTATCATATTTTCCAGAGGAAAATTTTTTAAGGAAACATTAACTAAACATCTGAATATGATATTATAATATAATTGTACACACCGTTTGGATATCTATATAACTGCAATTGAGATACATTGACAATAATTACAATAACAATATCTAATAATATTATTACATTATTAATATTTTATATTACACAATAATGTACTGTAAACACTAATAGTTTAACGTAATTATAAAAATATCGATCGCGTTGCAAAGAATTATATCGCACAGAAAATGTAGAATATAAAAGTGAGTGTGTATGCATGTGCGAGTCAAACATTTTCTGCGACCGTGTAACGCGCTGCTATAGTAACTTAAAGTTTTTCGGAATATTACAGCCAGCAGGATTTGTTTACGATTGTTTGTTGTTTTTTTTTCTCGTGTACATAAAACAGGACGAAGAAAAAATAATAATAATATAAAAATGTCAAAACCGATGTAAAAAAGAAACCTACACTCGGCGGCTATTATTTTTACGACCCAAGAAAACTTTGGACCTCTCCCCGGGCTAAAGAGAAAAATCTCGGAACTTTTAACAACACCTGGACACCGTCGATAATCTCGTGTACTCGCCCCACAGGATAATGCCCAATGACCTTAAGGACTTGGCCATTCAAATTCGCACCTGTGCGACGGTCCTTTTTTTCGTTTAAAATCCGCACCTACCCGGAGGCTAGAATATGACAACCAAAGAATGTTTAAGTATAACGATCCCAAGAAAATACGTATATATATATATATTATATTTTATGGATGTAAAAATTTTGCTGCCGTTTTCTGTAGTTCCCTGAAACACCTCAGATCCGATAGATTTACGCGACCGCGTGTATACGCAGAAATAATGAATTATTGATTGGTCGATGCCAAAAAAACTACTATAAAATTTGATAAACAGAAACATAAAACCACCGGGATAAACGGAAATGACAAATTTTTGTATTAGCCGATTTCCTTCCTCTTCATCCCCGCCATCCTTAAAAACGCACTTTATTTTACGAGGAAAATCCGCACTAAATTTATTGGTTCGCGAAAAACACATAAACCGATTTGCCCGTAAACAATTGTAATGTTGCAATGTCAAATTCTCCAGGTTATGTTATTGGCAAACTACAGTTTTAACATTAATATTTTATCAACCAGAATAATCGGATTTATCAATTGAATCCTTACGTAGGATCTTAACATCTCGTATAAACACAGACACGAATAAAACATATTTTGCTATTCGATATTTTTAAACTCTAAAGTGATCGAGAAAGCTACAGCTGCATATAGTATTATAGTGGTTCTTCGATGATTATATTTATTTTTCTGAAAATATTTTTTTAGGGTAATAAAGTTTATCCATATATTTTCTATGTTGTCATTCTTAGTTGATTGGAAAAATGGTATAAACACTTACAATTTATTTGGTTTGTTAAAATCTCAAAGCTGATATTTTCAAAAAAAAAAAAAAAATGTTAACAAAATCGCGATGAAAATATTTCTTACATAAATAACTATGAATTTTATTTATAATATTAATCAATTTTGGCATGAACTTTTGTCAGAGATTATTTTCAATTTATATTCCAATTATCCAAAAAATAAAAATAAATATTACAAAATTATTTTTATTAAGCTACCTATATATATAGTTTACTGTATAGTAAAACTTCCGCCTAAGTTGCCTACATGACATATAAAACCACTAGCCTATTTCTCCTAAAACGGTTATTTGGTTTTTTAATATTCAATTAAATTTCTAAAAATAAGTGTCGTTGTTCTACATTTTAATTTCTTCACAACGATGATTTAATATTCGTAATTTTTATTGATTAATCTAAATACTATATAGATGCAATTCACAATGTTTGTAACGTATATAATTAACTGTTGAACAAAGTATATTTGATCTGTTTTTATTTATTTAAATGATCGAAAATTGTCTCTAATACTCACTAAAAATCCACAGTAATATTATGTTTAATACTATTGATTAATTTACTGCAAAATTATCGAATTTCATGTAAGTTTTTTGGTTTCAAAGCGAATATAAAATAAAATTAATCCATTTAATTTGTATACAATAATCTTTAGGATCAGTGATTAGCAAATATATGTATAAATCTCCTTAGAATATAGGTCATCACCATTGGTAGAATTTTAATCAACCAAATGCATCAAACCCAAATAACACACCATAATAGTGAAGGGGAATAATTAACATATAATATATTAATTTAGATACAATGAACTAAAAAGGAATAGTATTCTTCCGTTATGATCAAACTATAAATATTATGATAGATTTACAAAGATAAACAAATATTATTCAATGTTACTAGAAAATAATGTATTCTATATAACGACTAATTATTTAATTCAAATTATGATTTTCGTAGTTTCACCTATGGTTATACATTTATGAAGTTTAGATTTATTTAAAATAGGTACATCCTAACTATTAATTGTACTAATTTTGGGAACATAGCTTATACTGGCTTTGATTATAATTTAGTTGTATAATAATTAACACTTGGATAAACTTCATGACGTTCTTTTATAAGCTTATAAAAATAATATATTGATAGTTTAAGTCAACAAAAGTTTAGATCAAAGAAAATATGTTTGAAAGTTTTCACTTGTTTATGTAATGACATTTTAAAAATGTAAATCACAAAACAATGATTTATATTTAAGTACATAGAAAAAAAAAATCTTTTCCTAATAATCTTAATTTTACATAAATTTAAAAGTTACTTTTCTAAAATTAATAGTTATTATTATTAATTGTTATATGAAGAAGTAATATAAAACTATTTTTCCTTAAAAACAAAATTATTTAGGAATAATAAAAATAAAACATAGGAACTGACTTAATGCTTGTAGTAGGTGATAAAAAAAAAATAGATGGTAACTATTTAAACTTTTATGGTGACAAAAAGGAAAGAGGAATACGTAAAAGAAAGAAAAGAAAAAAAATCTTTTCAAAGGTTCTTTATATTTTTCACCATCCTAAAAAACCACTTGTGAAAAGAGACCACAGAACTCGACCTTAATATTGCATTTCATTGTTCTATCACTAAAACCCCAATTTACCGCACAAAGTGCTCAAAAACTCTTTGCATTTTTCACCCCGACTAGTAACTTTTATATTTCTTCTTGGATTTAAAAAAAAAAGTTTCACTACAGCGTATAAATCATTAACACTAATTTTTTTAACCTCAAAAAAAATTGACTTGGTTTTCATAAATATACCATAGTTGTAAGTAAAAACCCTTAAAAGCCAGTAAATTATCTACAAAGATAAGATAGCATCTCGACTACCTTTTTTTTTCGAGTTGATCTGTATATCATTAAAATTTAAATCTTTAATCTCCATAGTTTTAAAAAGAACGTTAAAATTAACTCAACTTTCGTATCGAATTAAAAATTCTTGTTTATGGTATTATTTATCAATAAAACTATTTTGTGCTGGACATTTTATTGGTTTTTATTTAATAATTATTTCATTCATTGTATTTTATAATTGTGTATAAAATACAAATAAAATAAAGAACTAATTTATTTAATAGTGATTAGCATAAATGCATATTTTATAATATACTTTATTAAAGATACATAAGTAGCTGGCAGCTAAATATTATGTTCATCATCAACAAATTGATTTAAAAGTAACTTCTATTTTAAATTAAAATTTGAGATAAATACTTGAAATAATTAGTTAAAATCTAATTTAATTGGTTTTTTTATACTACACTTATATTATTTTTAGATATCAATTAATTTATTAGATAACATTATATATAATTGTGATAACAAAATAACTTTATCGAACATTGGTGGATTTGTTGCGTGTATTTTATAGGAGAAAACAACGTCTAAATATTCCATGAGTTTATAGTAAAGGTCGAGTGTAGACTTTCAAAGCAATAAAAAAAAAATCTACTCATATATTGTGCGGCTGTGGAGTACTAAAAATCATAGCTAGGTCAGGTTAACATGGTACTTAACCGCTGCAGTTTAAAAGTGCGTTCTTAGCGTTTGAAATGACGACGGTTTTGGCATATAAAATATTATGTAATGCTGATAAAAGTAAAATATTATAAATAATCAATAAAATATTAGCGATTTAAATAAGTTTAATATAATAAAATAATTGATAATATTTAATTATTACATCGCTTGGTAGTCTACAATGACTAGCCTTACATTTTAGCTCTAAAATAATAGATATATTTAATAATTTACATTCAATAAAATCTCCTAATATATATATTGTGTAACGTTTGATTTTATGCAAAAATAAATACATAAATGCAATACATTAAACGTTTATTACCTATAAACATGGTTTTTATTAAAGTAAAAAAAAAATATATTTAAGTATATTTAATTTTTAATCTTCAGGTATTATTTGAGAAAAGTGCTTAAATAAATAATTTTAATAATATAGTTTACACACTACACACTACACACTGTTTAAGGAAATACTAAAATTTCTAACTATAAAAATAAGTAACTCACTGTATAATAGTTTTTGAGTAATTGGTTAATTTATTTTTTGACAGCGAGAAGTGTACACGTTGTTGATAATTTATTCAAGTACAAAAATAACGGCGAAATAAAATGCGTTGAGCTATGAACATAATGATTAAACATGACTGCTTAAACAATTATTTTCATTATATTTCTTCTGGAAAAAAGTCATAATAATAATAATAAAATATATATATATATATAATAATGCTTTGTTTTATATTATAGTGATGTACATTTAAATTTCAAATTTTATTCTTATTACAGATTTTTGTTACAAAATTATGTATTTGTTTAATTAAAAATAAAAACTAACTACCTAGTAACTCACAACAGAACCACAAACAATCGATATATTACATTTGAGATAGTGTTTCGTGTTAATTCAGTATAATATTATTATAATTATTTTACTGCCAAAACCCAAAACTCGGAATGTTACATAACTATGCGAGTGCTTTTAAGTACTTTAATATTTTTACCAGCCTACCTAAAATGTCTGTACAGACAGGCATATATGTGAAGTACCTACCTGTCTATATGAAACTGCAGTGTGCGGTGTGTGTTTGCTTTTCGTATTTGTAAATACACAATTAATATCAATCGACGTTTTAATGTTATGTATACTTAACCAAACGACTAACCATAATGGTAAGTACATTATGAAATCCGATTGAAATTGTTACAGTAAAACCGTCTGGAAATCAGAATTATTATAATTAAATATGTGAGTAGGTATTATACATCTGTGTATAGTTGTATTAGGTATACGAGGTATTATACACATGGCATACAATTATTTTAAACAGGTAGTAAAATAAAAAAAAAAAATGATAAAAGTTAATATTATTGGAAAATTAATTTGAAATTTAAGAATATAATTTATTGTGATCTGTTTACAACATTCTTTCAAATTAAAATTATTGCTAATCACTCGGTATTTCAGAATTGGTACTATGACTTTAAAATATATTAATTTATTTACTCTAAAGTAGTTTTTATATTAATGATATTTTTTAAACTATTAAGACATTTTTAAATTGGTCATTACTCATTTTTTTTTTTGTTGATTATAAACATACTTATTATATTGTATGTATTTCTTTTATACAGACAAAATAGTTAACGCCATACGCTCAACTAAGCTTATTCGTCTCAAGTTTACATCATTTTAATTGATTGTACACTTCGAAATATTGACGATACTGTATTATATTATAATCAATATTTTAGTAATTTTGTATACCATTGATATTTTTCTTTTTTTATTTGAAGATTTTTATTATTACATAACAATATAAGACACTTACGCATCCAAGAAGAAGTAGTTTTAATTAAAAAAAAATAGTAAGTATTTATATTGTCACCAAAATCTGTATTAACATGCGACAGATGAGAAATTACGATGAAGTTTATCTATAATTCATTAAATATTTAACAAGTTGACCTATTTTGTTGCAAAAATAATATTGTTAACGTTAGCGGTTTTTTATGAAAAATCGTAATTGAGGTTAAATTGAATACTTGAGTTCTAAGTAATTTAATGAAAAACATTTATAAGTTATAACCCTCAAAGGTATAAATACAACAAAAAATCAATTTTTTCAAATCCCATAAGTTTTGTGCATATTGTTTTGAGTTCTATTATATTGTTAGTATTATTGTTATATTGTTATGAGAAACAACAGTTACATGTTTAAAGTTTTTGAAACACACTAACGAGTTAAAGTATATGTTTTTGAAACAATCTGCGTACAAATTAATATGTCAATTGACCTGTAAAAGTTTAGTTTGTATATTATTATATCAAATAAATAAAAAAGATTCAAGATGGCAAGTTTACGTAATGTGCGACAATGACACATTTGTTTTTATTTGAATGTTAAATAATATGGAAATTCTAATAATTCTGTTGAACGCATTTCAAATAAAAGTGTTTCTGACGTCTGATTCGTTATAATAATAATAACGTCGGGTGTGATTTCATCATCTAAACCAATAAGGCCGATAAAAGATATTGAATTATCAATTATTTTAAACACATTAAACAATTTTAACATTTATTTTAGAAACTCAAATAAGGTGTATTTAAAAAAGCTCATTTTCTTCGATTCATCAGTGAGTTGAAGTATAGTTTATTCAGTTGTTCACACCCAATTTTACTGTACTTCTATGATAACAAATTTAGCTATAGTTGGAGGTAATTTTAAATAGGTAATAAAATATTGATTATTTAAACCATTAAATCGCTTTTTTTTTATCATTCATATTATCATACGATAATAATTTCAAACTAGAAATGTCTTATTATTTATACACGAATAATAATATCTTATATTTTATCGTACACGTGCTAGACAGTCAACGATATAGTTAACCTATTATACTAATACACATTTTTAAATTTTTAAATTAAATTAGTCAATACATTACGAAATTATTTGACACAAAGAAACGACAAAAGATGCTCGATCAACTAAACGGAATTCTGGGCCCCCAAATTGAAATAATACAGTTTTTAAAACAAACATATTTGTATGGATTAATTAAGAAATTAAGAAAAAGTAAATATAAATAAATTAAAAGAAAAACAAATATCAATAATATGTACATTTGTCATAATAGCCGTATAGCAATAAACATTGTTATTGAAGTTTATCGACCAATAAAATAAAACAATTACATAATCGTTATATTTCTATGTATTATTGGTGTTGGTAATATTTTTTGTAAGAAATCGTTTTTGCTTTAAATAATCTATAGAGTTAAAACAATTCTCTTTGAGTATTTCAGGGCTTGAAATTAATTTTAAAAACCGATAAAAATCAAAAGTAATATCAAAATCGAAAATGCCTGTTAATGATATTTGGATTTCTTATTAAAATTGAAAAAAATAAATAAAAATGAATAATTTTTATAAAAATAATAATCGTTTTAAAATGTTTATATACAAATCGATTTTAAATTTAAAAATCAACAATAACCAATTGCCAACAGGTCTATAATATTATTCATTAAAATTTAAACACAATATAGAATGATTAAGGATTAAACTTAGCTAGGTAATCGAAATTGAAAATAATGTAGCTGCAATATTATAGAATCATAAACAATTTAAAAATGGTATTTAAAATTGAAAAAAAAAGAAAAATCAAAACACAATCAAACCGATATTTGTGTTATAATATAAAAAAATAATAGGTAGCATTTTAATATCAGTGTATAACTCTTGAATGGAAATCAGAAAAATAACTGCAGGTATCGCAGATAAGCGAAATTGAAATTAAAATCGAAAATGTTTGTTCCGATTTTAAGACCAGGATTTATGTTTGAATAACAATTTTATATTTACATACATACTATACCTACTTACTTGCAAATCAAATAATTAAACATTAGACTGTAAATAGTCGCGGGTAACGATAATTCGGGTGGTGGTTCGTGCGCGCAATTGTCATCGCAAATAACTGACTCACATCTTTGTGATGTAAAACCAGTAGATTCTTTTGTCTAGTTAGCATGATTATTCGGTATATTGTATTATATACAGGCACATACAGTGGACGACAAAACCGGAAAACGAAAAAAACGTACTATGTATAGGTAATATTATGTTTACGACGGGCGCACACGATTGCGCACAAAAGGAAGGTAATTTCGTGGCGGCGCGCTTTCCACGCCACTCGTCGTTACCCGGCCGTCATAATCTTCGGAGCCCGCTGGCCTTTGATCTCCAATCACGCGCTCCTGCTTTCTGTAATCATTTCATAGTGCATTTGTCCCGCAAACAGCCCCGGGTCAGCCGATATTGTGCGCACACGTGCAAGCGGATTTTCCTCCAACGTTCTCCTCCGGCGGCGTAGGCCCGAGGGGTGGAAAAATCCCTCTCTGGACCCATTGTGTGTGTGTGTGTGTGTGTGTGTGTGTGTGTGTGTGTGTGTGCGTGTACGCGCGCGCGTAGTGGCTTAGTTATCTGCATTATTAAGTTTAACCGTCCGAGAATTCTGTGTTTGTGACGTTTGCCGGACACGCGTGTTGTTTGCGAGGAGAGGAGGAGGAGGAGGAGGAAAAAATGTGCGCACAAAGGTATAGGCACCACCGTCGTACCTATATATTTAGTAGCGACAAACGACCAGTCGACGACCGGAGTGCAAAATATAATAATATGATGAAATACGTAGTACACTTCGAAATCACGTGATGCCGCCGTGTCGTTCGCAAGCCGGGTAAAACGTATAAGACGAAGTAAACTCTATATGTGTGTTCTAAAACAAATTTCAAAATGTGATGTTTTTGTTCTTTTTTATTATATTTATTATGTATTTCTCAATGAAAATAGGGAAAACCACGTTTGTGTTATGAAAGTATAACATGTATTCGGAAAAAATAGCGAAAACATATTAACCGGTCGATGGAGCCAAAACTAGAACATCGCGTATTAATTTAAATATCAATTACGTAACAGTGTACTGTAATTAAAGTTTAAAAGTTAACGAGCCGAGTAAATCGTTCAATAATTCATATCGAATCATCATTATGTTTGTGATTTATTTCAAATAATATTTTACATAATAGCTTACGGCAGACAAATTGTTTAAACCGAATAAATAATTTATTTATGACTACTCGTATATTTTTGTTAGTACGATTAAAGTTTGTTTATTGCGAATTCAAGTCTTATCATTTTACATGATTGATCTAAAGGTTTTTTTTCTAACATTAATATTGTATTTATTATAATATATTAATCGTACCTAAATCGATGCAGAATGCAATGTGAACAAAAATAGTTTAAAGGACATACATTTCTTTTTTTTTTTTGTACATACATGAGAAAAATGGAACGATAATTATTATTTTATATATATAACACAGATGAGTTCACCAGTTATTTTTAATTTATTGTATTGTAAATAATTTAGTTCGATGTTTGTCTAATATAGCCTATAGGTAATACATAATAATTAATAATGTAACAATTATATATTAATATATATATATATATATGTATGATAAAATTACGTAAATTTGCCTAAAATATAATAAATAAAACAATATAGTAAATAGTTAATAATAATATTATGATATTATAACATAGTTGTTATTTTTGTTTTAATATTATAGTTCTAAATCAAATTATTATATCAATGTGATTGCTTCGGGGGACGCTGTGGCTATACTATTACACGATTCTTGGAACTTTATTAGAAAGCATACCAACAACTTGCAGGCTTGGTAGTTTGTATAGGGGTTTTGCAGTCAAATTGTTGACTTTCTATTATTTTTAATTTAAAAATAATTTCTTTAATTTTGTTATGACAAATTCTCGTTAGGCGGCTCTGTGTTTTTCTAGGGAGAAACATATGTCCAGTTCAAAGCAGTGGGGACGAGAATGTACGTTATCGGCAGCTCTTTTGAAAAATCAATTTATTCTGTATTCCATTCATTCTCTAGGTCGAATTACTGAGTTATATTGTCCCAGATAAGCCTCTATACTTTAACCTAGATTGGAGAGACATTGTGCAGTACTTGATAGATCGGGTACACTCTAATTTAGATTGGACAATTTATTCTTTTCCATTTTCGAATAGTTTTCTGATTTCGTCTTATGTTGGAGGAGCCAATTCACACCATAAAAGTAAAGCCACGTCAAGAATGTGGATTTCAAAGTTTCCGATATACTGTTCTCAATGTTTCGTTCAGGAGGACATCGACTTTATTCGTGTTGCGCAGTGTCGTATACATATATTATGTTTGTGAGGAGAGAGTAGGGTTTGAGATCTGTGGAAAAATCTAACCTATCACCATGTACGAAATAAATCATTTTTTGGTATTTATAACGCCCAAAGAACAAAAAAAATACCACGGGAAGATAACCCTCTCCCTCCTTGATTAACGCCCCATCGATTTCTTTCCATACAAGTGGCACTGTAGTTTTCAGACAAATAATACAAACGTGCTAGTGCTGCTCGATTTTTCCTGACATTTCTCTAATGACATTGTTCCTCAATTTTAATTTTTATCCCGATGTTTCCAGGCATTTTTATAAGCTAAGTATATATCTAAAATAATACCTTTTAGATTCATATTTTGTTTAAATTTTTTCTCGAAAAAGTATACGTTACAAAGTCATAATAATAACTGATGCACGGTAATTTCACTAATCACGCACTTCGATGAACTTTTTAGCCCGCGTGTTATTCAGTCTTTATTTATTATTATTATTTATTTTTTTTTTTTTTTTGGTTACATAAGCGTTTTTTATTTAATCTATTTCAGTATAGAACAATAAGAACAATTGATGGAATAATTAATAAAATTAAAATAAAATGACAGATTAGACAGACTGTAGAAGCCTCCCAGTAGAGATACTACGATATGATAATATTAATTAGTTTGTCCAGCAGGTCACGACACAACTGTCTTAAATTCAGTCTTTATTAAATCAGAATTTTAACGACAAGAAAATTATGATAATTTAAAGCCATTTCAAACAAAATATTCTATAATGATAAAAATAGTTTCTGATTTTCTATGGTTATCAAAAAATCAATTCTTAAATTTTGATCGCTTCAATATCACAATAGTTATCGCATAGAGTGGGTGAAGTGGTCAAGACCCTTTAAATAATTCAAGACCCTTAAAAATTACAACTCTACAAACATTGTTATTTTATGGAAATTTTTCATTATTTATAAATTGGATTTTATTTAAGTCTATTTTTGGAGTGAGAAGTTTTATCTTTGGCCTAACCAATCCCATCCCGAAAATAAATACGGATTGTTTTATTAAAAGCATTCAATAAAAAATTAAAAAAAATTAGCATATTTTTTATTTTTATCGTTATGAAAATATTTTATTTTGGTTTCTGCCAACTTCCAGTAATGTATCTTAGTTATTATTGTTTAGTAGCAAAAGGTAATATTTATGAAATAGGAATACAAATATTAAAACAATTGATTTATGAACAAAGGAATACAGTTTATACGAATTTGTCACCCTATTCGACATAAGATTTATTTAAAAAAAAAAATTAGAGTCCTAAAATTTAACTAACTCTCAACCCTTGGACGTAAGTTATAATCGCTCTCGACTCTCGAGTAAGTTTAATATCAATATTTGAATATCAACAGTCAGCACGGTGACGATGTGCACGTACCTTTGTGTACATAATAATCTAACCTAATACAAGACGTGTTTGTAGTGTGGAATACTCATTCGTATATTTGTTGATCTTTTCAACCGCATATGCGTAAACTTCAGTAATTAAAATGTTTAATCATACCGTACTGGATTAAAAATAAGGTTTTGCATTCACCATAAAATTACTCCCTCTACCCCCCCCCCCCGACAACCACCATCTGTTACAAAATATGTTGCATTTTTGCTAATTTCATTTGAACGTAGCTTGTTGTATAACGAGCGTGATCATTGGGTGTAAGCTCGTGGAAATCGCATCAAATA
>JACXSJ010000778.1:24996-98449 GCA_014851325.1 Pentalonia nigronervosa | reverse complement strand
ATCATAAAAACAACAACGTAATGTTATAACGGTGTGCCGCGTATACTGCAAAAAGGTGTTTTTATCCGAATCGCTCTGCATTGTATTAATTTCGACCTCTAAAACATTTTATTCTAACGAAATCCAACTATACGCGCCTTCTGCAGTATATAAATAAGTATGTTTTTATTTTTATATTATCATTATTGTTTATGACATCAACTACGGCGGATATTAACAGCAATATTTACATTGTATTAACATTATATTATATTGAGTTAAACGTTTTGATTTATTTAAGATAGGAAATTATTGTTTGAGTTCTAATATTATAGACCAATTGATATTCGTATAGATTGTCCGAAATGTTGAATTTATTTGTGACTTCAGTGAGATTTGGGCAGTGAACGATGATATGCTTGGCGGAGTATTGTTTTTATTGCATGTTAGGCATAAGGGGGTTCCGTCTTTCCCATAAGGTGCCCAATGCCCGTGGGAGAATTTAATGTGGCCAATTTGAAGTTAGTCGATAACTATCTCTTCTTTTCGATTCAATATATTATCCTTTTATCCGTGGATTATTTTTTTATAATTCTGTGTATGTCAACAAGTGATGAAAAAATGAGTGTTTCACTGTTGACTTTTCTGGTTGCTATATCCTCTTCTTCGTTTCCCTTTATGTTGCAATATTCCAGAGTTCATATAAATCGTTCATCTTTATTAGATTTGGAAAAAATGTTGCTGATTTATATAGCCAATGGCTCCATTAGTATTCAACTATTGGTTTTAAATTGGATAAGGCACTAAGTGAGTTATATTAATATTATGATATACTTGCTGTACAATTACTATGCTTTGATAAGAAAATAATATCTTTAAATCAGAAAAATTATCAAAATGGTTCTATTTCATACTCAATCTATTACGCTTTTTTTTTACATATAACATTCCGTAGTTTCAGCTGGCCAACTGTTTTTGTTGTCATGCAAATCTTTCTTCATCGTAGTAAATAATTGATACTTGTATTTGTAATAAGGGTTACATGTTTAATAATTTGATGAATAAAAAAAAATCGGAAGTTGGAAATAGCTTTAGTCATATGCATACCAATAAAATAAATTACCTCCGTAGTATATATATATATATGTTATTATATTATACGCATTATGGCTTTCATAATAATAGACCTATTTTAATTTTTATGCAATGGGTATCAGAACGTCTTGTACATTTTATGGCAGGCCAATAAGACCCAGAAAAAAATAAGGATGCCCAAGAACACCTTGTCATACCTTAAATGGCGTCTCAGCATCTTATACATTATATTATATTAGACATAATCGGTTAGGTGTTGGAGACGTTAACGTGTTCGCGTGCTGGTGCTGCAATATTAATATTATACTGCGCATGCGTGTTACATTTAAATCGAAAATTGAATTAACTCCCGAGATATCATACGCGCATTTATTATGATAACGTTTTGGCCGAACGCGTATAATTTTTTTTTAGTCGTTCCCGCGAGACTTGTAGCAGCGTCATAACGAAAACACGAAATGCGCAATACTCGTGTATGCGAGCGAGAAACGGCTTAAAAACGGCTTGGCATGAAACCCGGGAGAGAAAACGCACACGATTCGGAGAGCATAATATTATTATTATTGTTGTTATTATCACACGCGAGGCAAGAAGATGATAGTAGAACTACATTATATTATTTCGGCGGACGCGAATCGAACGGCGTTTACGGTTTCTTGTGTCTAATAGTGACTAAAAAACGTTGAGCGCACGTTGCACAAAACATTGGAGGAGTTTTAACTGAATAATATTATTATAGTAATAACAAATTTTATGCAATACTACTAATAACAGAAGTCGTACGTATGGGAGTTTATCTGCAATCAATTGTACTCGACCAGTTCAGGGTTGATAGACCGACTGCGCTAAACAATAACCGCTGCAGGTCAATTAAATTTAAAATAAAACGTAAAAACAATATTTATTGTACAGTTATTTTACTTAATTAAAATAAAGCCATACGATTATGAACATTTCAATGTCATATATATATATATATATATATTACAAGAACAATAAATTACGGTTACTTTATATATATATAAATGTTTAATATAGTATCATCTGCAGTGCCGCAACTACAAGGAGGTGGTGGAGTACCGGGGTGCCAAGTTCCCCAGTTAAGTTGGTGTTAATTTCAAATAAAATAGATTATCATGGTATTTTAGTCTTCTGACATATTTATAAACCCAGTTTGATTGCTTTTGTTAGCTACCAAACTGATTATTTAAAAATTATATTTCGATTGAATTACATTAAAAGTGCTTGATCTCTAGTTCACCCCTATACCTGCTTGTGGCGTTGAATATCATCATCGTGTTATCTCATATTGTAAACTAAGCAGTGAGTATTGTGCAGTACAATAAACCAACTAAGCCAATGAATAGCCAGCGATGATGAAAGCTTAGTTTCGTCTATTTACATATAATATGTAACACTCGAATTCGTACTTGTATAAGTATTGGTTATGATGATGTTTCATAAACGTCTACCGACACTGTTATACAATATTGGTCGCAAATCAGTTACTAACATTTTAAATGCGAGAATGTTATTTATTTTTGAAAACAAAAAAGTTTTAATCAGTCACTTAGTAATCCAAAATAGGTATTATAAGTTTTTGATTTTGTATTATTTTAATATTCATACGGCTTATGCATAATGTACAAATGTACGATAGTTCAATGTTGATGAAATTCGATTTTAAACAATTATCAATACTTAATACTACGACGCTAAGTCATAAGCTTGTGTCTGCTGCAACTCATGATAATGCGGCGTTATATAGCTTTACGAGAGCGAACACAACAAAAGAATAATAATTTGATGAGATATGATAATATGATAATATAAAGCGGTTAGTGTTTAAATTAAAACATAATAATGTTGGTCGGCTATAAAGCATCTAAAAAATTGCAGGTGTCAATCTCGTAAGTATCTGAGTACCTATTAATTGTGCCATTAAAAAAGTATAGTAGTCTTAAAATTTAATTGAGATTCTCGTTAACGGCTACAATATACAATATGTTATCACCGGTTGTTCTGATCAGCTGACGATGTCATTGTCTATGCGCCAATATACTGTAATATCGTCGCACGGTACAAAACGGTTCAAATGTCAAATCGTACATTACACATTTGATGTACGGAATTATAGTATTATATTATACAATACGAGACCACACGTGGCCGAAAATTGCATAGAAAAAACTCAAATTCTGGTGGAATTGTGTGATGCAATAGTTTTTGATTGGGTGCAATCGAATGCGTGCCTGATTTTTATATTACCTATACAATACAATTATTGTACAACTTCACTTTTCACTTTTTCTGACTTAGTACTGTCAGATAACGAGGCTGAACTGCACGGTGTGATATTGTCTATTTTTTAAAGGATAATTTTTATAAATTAAATTCTCGGTAAAATGTGAATGCTAATATTTATCAATGAATTTAAACCGTGTTATCGGGCTATTTTTATAATTATCCGTGGTATATTTTCTACGAAATTTCCCATACATAACGCTTCTAGTCGACTATTTATTTGATATATATATTTATATGTTCGTATTATAAAATTATATCAAGATATACGAAAAATGGAAAACCTATGATAATATATTACGATTGCAATTCGGTTGTCATGATTATTAATCTTTGTCTAACGTACGCGATTTGGATGCGCCCATGGCTGCTGGGATATCACAATCCACAATGATAGCTATTAACAGGGTTTAGAGTGTGCATACATAGGTACACTTCCATTTTCGCAACATGACTTTTCGTTCGATTTTCGCGGGCAAATTATTATAATAATAATAATAATAATAATAATAATAATAATAATAATAATAATAATAATGATAATAATAGAGGGAGACCTCATTAGACCAAACTCGCAAAACCACGGCAGCGGCGGAGTTTGATTTCAAAGGCTTTTATGCGCGGGGATCTTCATTATAAAGGAGATCTTATTAAAAGATAGCACTGCAGGTTCGTCTTTTCACTGTGAACCACTATCTATATACCTATATACTACCACTAAACTACTCAGCCACTACTTCCACTATTACTACTGCTACTATAATACTACTAATTATAATAATAAACACGACCGCTTCGACCGCGATAACAATAATTAAATATTAACATTTCGGCCTGAGCATTTATAATATTGTATATAGGATGCTCACCTTCACTTTTCCTAAAATTATTGAATTATTCAAATTTTTAAATAAAATCATATTTTAAAATTCTTGAAATTTTTTGTATAATAAGAAGTTCAAAGAGTGTCCTGCATTGGCAATACAATTTTCTGTTTCCCAAATGAGCACCCTTCTCTTTTTTACTGTAAATTTTCAAGTGTGTAGTGTTTTTGAACATTTTTAATATAGGTAATCAAAATTTGTAGTTTATTAGTTATATTATAGTTTAGAGAGTAGTTTCTCAATTATTAAATTATTCATAGTAAGGATAAAAGTCCTTAAAGATGATTTTTTATAAATATAAAATAGATGTAATATTGGATTTAATATTTATCATACTTGGACCATTTTTTTACAAATTATTGATGTTGATAGATTAATATTCATCACTACAATATTCAAATATTCATTTCTTCCAAACGTACCTAAGGATAATAGGTCCATGATAATGCGTTTGGAAGAATTGTGGACCTATAACACAAAGTAAATAACTCAAAAACTACTCGTTTGAATTTTGATTCTGATACGTCAAAAATTTCAAAAAAAATAATCCACTCAATAATTAACAATGAAAAAAGTGGTTGTTATTTAAAAAATAAAAGTTTATATCTCCGTAGGCCACCAGTTAAGTAGTGCAAAAAATTTTAAAAATATGACTAATTTTGAAATATTGAAAAATATTGTCTTTGAGTGGGTACATTTAAAAATTCCAAAACCCAGATTTTGAAAAACTGCATTGTTGAAGGGCAAAAAATAAGGAGAGCATGCTTGGTGAATCACTCTGTACAGTGCACACTATGTGAAAAGCGACGGTGCAGTGGCTGATGTTGTTAGACAACGGACGCATTAACGAAAAATACAGACGACGGTTCATTAAGCTGCTGCCATGACGTTATACTGTACGACAACGATTCAATTTTCAAAACTACGAGCGCGCGTCAACAGGTCGTGAAAACCCAGATATATAACCACGTTTAATTATTATTATTATTACATAATATTATATAGGTACCGTTTTCGACCTATCCGCTCAACCTCGTGTTCTTGTATATATAAATATATAAGTACGCCGTTAACTCTTTCGAAAACACGCGAAACGCCATTTTATATACACAATATTTAAATAGGTGCACTTACTTTTATAAACGCGTATTATATATATATATATATATAATATTTGGTTTTTTTTGGGTTTTCCAAGTTCGTTTATTTTATTCCGTTTTGTCGGTCAATTACGAAGGTTCACGTCATGCCCTTCAACCCCAGCCTCGTGATTTTTCAGCTCGGGATTGTGTTCGATTAACACATACACGTTAAATCCGAAAAATGGAAAGCGGTTTTTTCGCTTCTGCTGATAATAATGTATACAATATTTTAACATTTTAATTTTTTACATCGTACTTTTTATCTCTTCTCGTCTGTCCATTATACACGTGTTTTGCATTATGCGCCGCTCATCGTGGATATTGTACAAACACAGACAATTTCAATAATACGTATATATTATCCGTGCATATCGATGTATTATTACCATTTACTAGAGCGACCTTATCGATTCTCCAGCTGGTTGAACATAAAAGTTTTTGTTTTTTTTTCATCATACACATACATGTTGACTAAAATTGTATATCTGCCGTAATACACACGGTGATTTACCGAGCATGGTAACTTCTTTTTGAAAGTCATTAATAACGAATTAATTCAAACTATGGTTTTTGAAATTTCTAATAAAATTATATGAACTTAAATAATACATATTAAAATACTTAGTTTTGTATACCTTTTATAATAATAGTGACTTGTGGTAAAACGAACACTTTTTTTTATCAAAAGAGATCCGCTCTTTTTTACTGTTAGTTGTTAAGTACGTACGTTTTTTTTTAAATCAAAATTTGAACGAGTAAATTCTAAGGGTTCAAACTTTTTTATACTACAGTTTACAGGGACTAAAAGTCCTTTAAATAATTTTTTTACATAAAACATAAATTAGATGTAATATTTAATATAGTACTTATTTGCAATAAAATGTTAAGAAATATATTAACTACTAAAATTTTAAAACCATCATAGTTTTCGTATCTATTAAATCTATATTGCTATAATGGATTATTATTATTAGTGGCTTAGTACCTACATAAAGTTTAATAACTCAGAAATTATTTAGTTGAGTTTCAATTTAAACATGTACCTTCTTCAAAATTTAAAAAAAAATGTTATTTGCTTAACAATTTATAATAAAAAAAAGATAATTAGATTCGTATATCTTCTAAGTATTTAAAAATAATCTTTTTAAGTAGAAACGTTTAAAAAGTATTCCAAAAATAAGAAAAATAAAATATGTATGATTAAAGAAATACGCTTAATAAGAATACTTGGCGAAATGCCCTGTATTTATTATTTAGTGTTTCACGGAAGCTTTCGTCTTAATGGTCAATAATTATAATCTTAATAAATAATTTTTTATACATTCATTAAAATACTAACAATCATTATATTATTAAAAAAAAACATTTGCAATAATTTTATCATTTAAAATGTTTAAGTACAAATTAATGAATTTAAAATATATAACAATATATAATGAAAATAGAATTACTGTATTTACTGATATTACTGTGATTAAAATACTGTAATATTATTGTAAAATATTTGAAATTTAATTAAAACGATACACAAAATATAAGTAAAGTGCCAAAAAATATTATCGAAAATGTTATCGATTTGAGTATAGAGCGGTGGAAATTGTAGTAATATTTCACACATTTCACACACGTTTTATGACGTTAATATGGACATATAGAGGACCCATATATCGATAAGCAAAAAAAAAAAAAACGGAGAAGGTTTGGTCCATCAAATGAAATATGTCAATGGCATGTCAATAATTATTTATTACAGTGACATTCAGCAGAGACCATGATTTAGCAAGTGATATTCATTTTAAAATAATTTAACACCTCTTCTCTGGATCTAAATTCGTAACTCTAAACATTTTAAATAATATATTTGTTGGTTGTTTAAAATAAAAAAAAATAACTAAAAAGTTATTATAATTTTAAATATGTAGATAATTTTCTACATCCTCCAAATTATATTTATTTAAAATATCTTCCATAATAATAATGTATAATGGCATTTTTAAAACAAATAATAATATATTAAAGTATTAACTGCTGTTAATACAATATTATACAATTAACAATTAAATTAGTTTATTTTATGCAATACCTCTACTATGTTACATACAAATTTTAAATAATAATAATAATAATAATAACATTGTTTATTTACAAAGATAAAACTCTATTTTACATAATAATAATAATAATAAGCATTGACATAAACATTTAAGTAAAATCTTAATGTCAAAAAAGTTTTTTTTCGTTGTATTAACATTGTTATAATATATACTTATATGGTCGATTGATTTAGTTTATTATTTTAATTTTTAATTTTTGTATAGGTAACAATTTTAATAGAAAATAATTATATAGCAATTAGCAGACAAAATAATAGACGAATGTTCGATAATACATATTAGTAGTAAACTACCGAGTAAAAAGTTGTTAAAGTCATGTACCTAAAAAAATAAATCAGTTATTAGAATATTACTCTTAAATATATTATTTTGACTACCTATAGATTTTTGTTTTTGTGCACCTATTACTTTTATTAAATTTGTTTATTTTGCTTCAGCATTTATCGTAAATATTTAGTTTAAAAAATAATTGGTTTTAATTTAATTAAATTACTCATTTTTCTATTTAACTTTTATTTTCTATAGGTTAAAAGAAATTAAAAGTAACTTCCAATTTTAAACTTAATTCAAATGTCTCTCTATATATTGATTTAACTAAACGAGTTAAGTGCCAACCTTGAATAATGTCATATAATGGTACTGATGAACTAGAAACTGTATATTATGTTTTTAAAATACGTAATTTTAATTTTGGCCTATACTCCTCCCTCCATAAAAAAACAACAAACATTCTACCGAGCATGCCACTGAGGTGAGTGTAAAACACGGGGGCGACGGCAGCGGTGATGGTGTGTTACACAATTAAATCCAAATAGATGAAGAGTGTATTATTATTGCAATCGTTCGAGGGTCGAATGTGAGAGAGAAATGGGATGATGCTAATAAATAAGATTAGTACAGCGACAACTTACACTGTTCGTATACTCAACCCCATCCGGCTTGTGTATAATATAATGTACATAATATTATTGTTAAAACGTTCAAACGTTTCTCTCGGTTACTCCCTCTCTCTCTATCTCTTTCTTTATCATAATAATATTATATTTTGAAATTATATACGTACTACATCTCTCCTTCGGAATTAAACGCCGCGAACACGGCATAGTATTATTATTATTATTATTATATCACCAAATTCTCGTAAACATTTATCGCAGTCTGACCATAACGCGCGTATATGAGCCTAATCTATATACGACAGCCTCAAATGGGCAGTAAAAAATTAGAGGTATCAAACGTAAACACACACACAAGACAATCGTGCGTAGTGCGTGTGATAATCACGCCATTTATATTATAGTTTTTAATGAAAGACAAAATAACTGCTTCTGTACAGTGTAGTAATGAATTTCGACATTAATATAATATAACTGTACGTCGTACAAAACTCGAATTGAAAAAGATTTAATTTCGTATATTATAATCTAGATTGCATATTATAACCGTCCGATTCATGTGCGAATCTATGTAACACTACTTGCCCTTACAATTTCCTTGGTTTTTTTTTTGTCCATAAATAGAACAGAACTCTAACTTTGAGGTTGTTATTATTTTTTCAACGGTGCAAAATTTATAAATTATTTACAAAAATGTGCTACCTTTTAAAGTTAACGCTTAATCGAATAAAATACTCGAGTTGTGTTAAATATCAAAACAACAAATACGCTACATTGAACAGATGTACCTATATAAATATGAATTCAATATATGAAATTGAAAGGAGTTAGTTAGCACAAAACAGTTGTTTTTGTTTAATGTGCCAAGAGCGGTAGATACCTCTACTGACTTACTGCGACCATTCGTGTATTATTCCGCAGTAAATGTTTTCAAACATATTTTTAATAATTTTTAGGTTTTAATTTTTTAAAATTACATATATAGGAGCTTTTAAAAAGCGGATGTCTGAAATCCCCTTAATATAATATAATAATGTTATGCTGAATTTATAGTATCGTAATCGTTATAATGAAGAAAAACAGTAATCAGGTTATTGTGTAATTGCGTGAACTTTTTTCTTTTCGGCCATAAATTACACAGCTACCTACAACATTTCAAAAATAATTGTTAAAAACCGATAAAATAAAAACACAAAAAAAAAATATGTAAAACTGTATAAATGTTTTATTATTTTTATTTAAAAGTCGTTAAATCACACTACATTATTACAATAATAATATTATAAAACAACAAACTCAAATTACAATTTTATTTTTTTATTATTTTATCTTCTTATCTTTCACTAAAAAGTTAATAGCTATGATTACTATTTACATTTTTCTTGTTTTTTTCCTTTACAATAACTGTTCTTAATATCTATATAAATGAGTATTTTTTTTTAAAAATTACTTTGTTTCTTACTTTCATCTGTTTTTCCATGATTTCAAGCAGTTGGTCAGATTGTTTTTTTCTCTTTATTCCTTATTTTGACGCATTCCATTATAATATGTATTTCGCAGGTTAAACATTAAATTATACAAAAAAAAAAGAAACATTTTATCTAATAAACAAAAAGTATTTAAAAAATAATTTACTTCAGTTAATCATCGATAATAGTCGTTAAAAAGCATCTAAGAAATCAACATTTTTCTAACGATATTTAATATTTTTTTAAAGTTAATAATTTATAACACAATAATAACCATTTTATAATATTGATACATACAAATTGATTTAAAATTAAAAAAAATTAATTAAAATTTAAAATTTGATAATAGCCGATAGGTATATAATATTGTTCATTAATTGGTAATAAGTAATAACTAATATTTAGTTTTTACAGCCACACCTAACAGCGAATATTGGATGCGTGGACGATGACAGGTTTCTTGTCGTTAGGAAAAAAAATAAAATCGTAAAAATTAATATTTCATAAATCGAAAAAAAAAAATTAAAAATATTCCGTTAAGCATCGAATTAAATTTTATAAAACAGTTAAGTCGATAAAGTAAAATAAAAATTATAAAATTATAAAACGAATAGGTATGTATTATATTTTTGAAATCGTAAACCGGTAAAACTAAATATATTCTGGAATTAAATTAATTGAAATTAAAATCAAAAATGTTCATTTTGATTTCAAGCACTGTGGAGGAGGATGTTTTAAATTCGAAAGTGAAGAGTGCGAGGGAACTATTAGTATTGTGTGCAATTTAAGCGACGTAGAAATATAATATAATATTATTGTTCGTATACAACGTAGACGTGTCGTATGGCCGGAAAAAAAAGGTGTATCATACGCAGCGTTTTCACCGCGACACCGTTTCGGGATTTTCGGGAGATCGCGGGCGAGCAGCAATAAATATCACTTCCGTCTGGAATATCAAATCGGATAGCGAATATAATACAATTTCAACCACCGCCACACTACACGTGTATTGTGTACATCGATCAAAAAAATATATATTTTTTTTGTCTTTATATTATATATGTTTCCGGTACGAGTGAAAAAACAAAAATTGAGAGAAAAAGTTGTTTTCCCCTTTTTTTTATTGTTCGCTGTGACTCGGCATACTTTTGCCACGCTCGTGCAGCGGGAGCCGCGGTACACCCCGTACAACTGAAAACTTTGCTCTTATACGAAAGCTCCTCTGGAAACTCGGAAAATAAATTATTTATCGATGCGATTTCTGTCTTTATATATTACACGAAAAGAAAATACATTTTTTACTCGCGCGTTTAACTTTTTTGGTACTACTGCTGTGCTTATTGCTATTATTATTGTATTCATTTTTTTATTGTGTTATATTACTATGATACGTTTTCCGTTTTTATTTTTCAGTTAATACTATCGACGGTCAGTGCTTGGAACTCTGCAAACTCCAACACGTCTTACATGGACGACGTAAGTAATTTATATTTTCTAATCTATATTATATTATAAAATTAAATACATATATATGTATATATGTATATGTTTATGTATAATACAATTACTAAATATAGAGGTACACGCGCGGCGTTTGTAGTTCCTATGCAGTTAAGCCGTGTTGAGGTTTTAATATCCATTATAGTATGTTATTAAATTTAATATTATATAAATGTGCCTCTGCAGTCGGTTATTTTTTTTTCCACGACGACCCTTATAACGTTGTAGAGGTACCTGCTAGGTAATAATATAGTATAACGCATATTAATATTTACGGTATTTATATTTTTCTCTCGCCCGAGACCGCGCGAAACATAATAATATATTCGTAGGTTAGGTATACGCTATACATAATATTAATATGCCTATCTACAGACATATCGAATTCATTAACGAGAATTTTTTCCCGTTTTCCGGCATTAAATGTTATATTATTATCGTCACCGTAAACTGCAGCCGTTTTTACGTGTATATTTCATTTCGCAACATATATTATATTATACACGTTGCGCACACCTACGCGAGGATAATAATAATAATGATAATAATAATAATATTATACACCTGAAGCACATTTTCGGACGAATTTCAGAGTCACGGTGATGCCATAATGTATATTATATATCGGAGGCGGGTACATAATACATTGTGGCAGCAGCAGTTGACAGCGGGTGTATAAAGTGCGCATATAGGTACGACAACGCGTCACATTTGAAGTTTGGACTGTTCGGATGACTAAATTATAAATGGGGTACTAATCGATTCTCTGGGGTGCGTATTTCTGCAATATTTAATTTATGTCGCATCTCTCGAGCGTATAATATATATATATATATATATATATATATATATATATATATATATACAGATTTGGTACATCTAAAGTACGTTATATACGTATTATACCGAACGATTTTAATTCGACACTATAGTATACAAACTTTACAATATAAAATACAGGTGGATAGCTCGAAACATAATATTATAACAAACGGAGCCGTATCATTCAGACATTATATCAATAACGTCATCATCTTCGAGAGGGTAGGAGAGAGGGGATAATATTGTGTGACGTACGACGGTCGGCGGCTGCACGCGTCGATCGGTATGTCTACAAACATAATATACAGTTAGGACGACACGTCAATGGCATGCTCAAACTCTTATGTTCTTTTAGGTTCCTTTTGCGTTTATTGGAATTCTGATTTTTAGAATTTTTAAGTGTAGGTATTTATTTAACCTATTTTCGAATGTATTTAAAAGTATCAAAAGTCAGAATATTAATAAATGCATGTGAAGGAAATAATAGGGATGAACATATTCGGTAAATTACCCTCTGGCGTGTTATTATTATAACCATATACAACAACGAGGGCTATACATACATCGTATATTTCATCACTGCATATTAAACTATAATATTTTAATATTAACAAAACATATTATACGGTACAGCAGCATACTCAGGTGGGAGGGGACTGCAACTCCCCTCACCCAAAATTTCAGGAAAAAACAAATTCATACGATATTTGTGTAGTTAAGATGTTATGAATATAATATTATACACAAACGGGATATATATATATATATATATACCACTAACTGACTAAGCCTCCAACTAAAAACCGAAATAAAATTTGCCACTGATATGGTACGTATAATTAGAGCGCAGATTTGTGTGCAATTTCATAATTTATTATATTGTGGTTGATCTTATGATATGCTATATTTAAGCACATAATTTATTTTATGACATAGAGATTGAAAATATGAAATACTTTCAATACATAATATTTCGAGCTTGTGTTGTTTTAAAAACTACTCATACGATATTAACTACGTATTTTATCTTTTAGTGAACATAACGATGTTAACATATGTACAAGATAAATAGATATAACATTTAAGTGTTTCTAGAAATTTTAGAAGAACTTTAAAAATAATAATTGTCAACACAAAAAAAAAAAAATAATTATACAAATTTTGGTTTTATATTTTTCGACTAATATTGAAATAAATTAATATATATTTATATTTAGCCTATAGGTATTATATACGGATTATCCAGATATGTCCAACAGTTACGATACCTATTTACACGATTATAAGGAACTATTTCTTTGTAATCTGTAATGGTATTTTGTTATCAGTGGTACATACTACAATAAGAAAATATCGTTTCAGTCGATTCAAATTTCGGATTTTAGGCCATGATTGATATTATATATTTATTTAATGTTTATAGTATATTATTATTTATTATTTATAATTTATGAAGAATTAAGTGCTTTTTTTTAACATTTATTTGAATGAATATTCTTATATTTAATTGTATAATACCTTTATTCAAACAATTTTAGTAAAAATTAATTGGCTGGTTTACAATGATTATAAGTCCACGCTCTAGACATATAATTGTATATATATATAATATATATATATATATATATATAATAATAACCTATAATATATAATAATATATATATATGCTTACATATAATATTTAAATACATAAAAATCAGTCGATTCGTATTGAATAAGGGTTAAATAAAATTTTTTTTATAGTATGAAAACTCGTGGTCACCCTGGTCCGAGTGGTCGTCTTGTTCGAGAACGTGTGATGGAGGAGCTACTTATCAACTACGAAGATGCAATGCAGTGGTTGGCTGTAAAGGTCATCACGTCAGATACAAAATCTGCAACATGGAGGTAATTTGATAAGGGTTGTATCATTGTCTGTTAGTATTTTTCTCATTAGATAGTCGTAACAATAACCGAAGTAATTACAAACCAGTTTTTATTTAACGACGGAATAAGTATTGTAAGAAAAAGCAGCATATTTTTAAAATTCTAAAAATTTCTTGTGAAAAAGACTTATTTTCAGAAATAATAATAATTTATTAAAAGTAGGTACTATGGTACAGATCATTTTACTCTGCATATTATACAATAATTCAAGTTTGTTAAAATTTAAATACTCGAAATTTTCTCATTGCACTTTGATTGTATATTTACTACATTTTCACTCAATAGTAATGATAAATAACACCAACAAAAAAACAAGCGTAGTATTTTACCAACTACAAAATAATAGCAAAGTATTATTTAATTTGTTCGTACGATTCATAAAAAATAACATGGTAAACGTTGACAAATATTATTATGATAAAATGTTTAACTGCAATCAGTAATAAGCAATAATTGACGATAGTTAAGACATATAGATAATATAAGACTTGAATTACAATTACGCCATTTTTCGTTTATCGTAACTACGTATACATCACAATGCTTGAATTAGAAAAAAATAGATAGGAGATGGAAAAATAAAATACTAAATTTGAATACCCGAAGATTTGCATTTCTCATTGACAGGATACAATTAGAAGGGGTACGTTAAAGTAAAAAGGGGTAGATACTCGGTCTTTCTCCAATTCAAGTACTGCGTATGCATAATATAATAGTTTCTTATCGACGAATCACACACAGAGTCAAAAAACTTTACTACCATACTAGTTTCTTATGTTTACCGAGATAATCGTATATACGAACATCCTGGATATGGCCGTGAATATAATATCGCAGTACAAATTAATGTCGAAAAAAATAATATACTTATTAATTTTCAACAATGCTCTTAGTCGCGTTCTAATGCCACACAGTCATCGTCTAAATGATTTAATTTCAAGCACGGGTTTCCTGGTCGTCGTCGTTCATTACGTCTTTGGCTCATTGTGATTTTGGCATCCGTTTCCCCGGCAGTGTACACAAATATGTTTTGTTCGTCATTTCTTATACACGGCCCTTGGTGTGTGTATTTCTCGATATTAATTTTAAAAGGTAATCAAGAGTCGGTGGATCATTCGTATTGTTATTGGAACCAAATCATTTGTTTTAATCTTCAGGCCCAGAGGAGTATTATTAAATTAAACTGTGACTTATCTGTAGTAAATTATACTTGTCGGTACAATCATAGACAGTTTATCCGATACGATTCCGCCATGTTGGAGAGATTAACTTAATAGTTTGACTTCTGATTTGAGTTTTGTTTCTACATACTATGGCAAAATCAATGTTGTTCGAACAATTTTTCTGTTTTGAGACTTTATTTAAAACGTTATGAAATAATATTATCGTGATATAAAAAAAAAAACTCGAAAGATTGACCTATAATCAAATTAAGAATTAAGAATATTATCCAGTGAATGTTAAATGTTTTATTTTATTTTAAGTTGAATTTTAAAGCGAGTTATGAGTAAACAAATAATTTAGAATATTTTAAAATGCTTATAACACCCTTTAAAATAAAAATTAAGATAAAAACTTAAGAGATTCACTAGTTTATACTTTTATTTTTAAATTTAATAAAAGGTTAATTCACTCTAATATTAAACATAACTGAGTTAAATGGATTATTCAAATCATACAATTTGCTACTATGTTATGCGTTTGTAAGACGGAGGCAACGCTTAAGGGTTAGCATCCTCTTAACATTTATATACACTCGTTTTTTCTTTACGGAGATATTAGTTAGAAACGTTTCTACGAAACATTCTTCCCATCAAAAATTCACATCCATAATAGTACATATTCAAATTATTAGCAAGGGTCGGTTAAAATAAATAATTAATAAATTATAAATTACTTTTTGTGATCTGATCTAAAAATTAAGATTACTGTTGACAATATTTAATGCGGTTAGGTTAGTAAGTTTAGTAGGTTTTAGTTTAAGTATGATTGAATACTTGCTTTGTTTTGGAGCAAATAATAATTAATTGTAAATAAAACCGAACGAAGCTGAATGGCAATATTACAATTGTTGTACGGACAAGACCTACTGCGATTAATTTTAGAGTTATTATTATTTGAAATTTGACAGACGAATTATGGCTGTATTATTGATAGTATACAAGTGTCTAGACTGTAAGAGCTTGGTACACTTCAATATACCAGATTTATTTATTTTTAATGACAATGATCGAGTAATAAATCGGCTTTTATTTCTTTTCGTTACTTATAAAAATTGTCTCGACTTACAATTTAACGCAGTAGTCGTACATTCATCACATAAAATATCACTTTAGATAGTTTTTTTTCATTGTAATCTTTCGACATTTTTTATGTTTATTTTGTATTTGAATAGCCATCGCCATTTTGTAGATCCATGTAGTGCGTGTTTTTACAAATTGAGTATAAAGGGTAAAAATATTATTATACGCATTATTTGAGTTGATTTTACGATGTAAAAAAGAAAAGCCAGCATTAATAAGAAACTTGTCAGAGTTAAAATATAACATTTTGTTTTGATGGTGTAAAACAATGTAAAATAAAAATGATTTAGTTGTTGTTTTGCTCGTGCATTTTGATGAATTATTGATAAATGTTCGTATTTAAAGTACGGCTCAAGTCACCATCATCTTGAGCTTGCATACACAAATAATTCATTGGAACAGTTATATAAAGTTTACTGGAATTATTTTAATGTGCACCCTATATCAAACCATTTGTTTAATCGTAGCATGTAGGTACTTATATACTAAATAAAATACATTTTCAAGTTTCAACTTAACGTCTTTTAAGTTCTTACTTATTTTTAATTAAATAATTAAAATTATACCTTATTATTTCTTATTGTAAATATTTTTACAAATAAATATATAGTATAACATTATGTATCAAACATTTGCCATATATCCGCTATTACAGATACAAAATTATATTTTACACAAATATCAATCGTTCTACCATTGTTCTTCATGATATTAAATTTATATGATTCCGCGTGACAATATAATATAATAATTTAATTTGTTTTGACATGTTGGCTATTATTTGACGATAACACCTCATAACCTATACTTAATAACGGATGATGACAATATTATATGGTATTATAATGCTGCAGGTTATAATTTTGTATTATGGCGTCATAATATAACTTGAATTTTGTTTATAATGTGTGTGTAAAAAAAAAACTGAAAATCGACCTATTTTCGGTAGGTCGTCTTGAATACGTATTGGCTTGTATAAACTAATTTCGCTGTACACACTATACATATAACGGAAAACGTAAACGAACAAACTTTTTTCAGCTTTGTTTTTAACATCGTGATTTATACGCACGATAACTTACTCGTTCTGAGATTGAAACGACTCGCTTTAGTTGTATGGTGTGTATAACATAATGACATATATATTATATTATTTAGTGTACCTAATACCTATATATACACATTCACTCAATTTTAATACGTATTTCATTGTTTCGAATGTTTATACATACAAATTGTTTTTTAAATATCGATTAACGTGGAAAAGAAATATTGTATATTATATATATATATATATATATATATATATATATATATATATAATTTAGTTTCGAACACCATTACGGCAGTCGTAAATTTCATAGCACCGGTGGGGACAGTCTGGAAATACGCGCAACGACGACGACAACCGTGATCGAATGCGATTTTAAAGTGGACTCGTTCCACAAAGCCTTCGTAACTTTCCCGGTTGTTTTCAACCTATCGTCAGACGTCAAAACCATCTCTCACTCGCGCCCCGAACAATAATATTTGCTATTTCAAATCGTCGTTTATTCGGGGCGCTCGCTCGCTCATTCCTATATTTGTTCGGAAATAAATTCCATTTGTATAATTACTACGGGTACAAAATGAATGTATTATGGTCGTCAATACTATGTATAGATTATATTAGTTTATTATAGAAAGTAAAATTAATTATTAAGTCAAATTTAAAGAAATAAAAAAAAACACGAAGAAATAAAACAATTAATACACAGACAATGCATTTTAATAAAAAGTCGTTATCATAATATCGGTTACGGAATTTTACACTAATATTTCATCAATAATTAATATTTATTAATACTTATTTGTCATTTTAATGGTTATTATATTGTTATACATTTCGTTATTAATGTATTGTTTCCGCCGCAGCCGTGTCCCGACGGATTGGATTTCCGAGCGGTGCAATGTTCGGCCTACGACGACCAACCGTACGACGGCGAGACCGTGGAATGGCACCCTTACTATGACGAGGAGAGCCCTTGCACGCTGATGTGCGTTGACTCCAAAGGCCGAGTGGAAGAAATGGCGCCGAGGGTGCGAGACGGCACCAGGTGCAGGCTGGGCTCGTTGGACATGTGCATCGACGGCGTGTGTCAGGTGAAAAGCATATACAATTGATATACACTATACATGAAACTATAATCTAAAGAGCAGAGATTGTCAAACTTTTTTTTCCGCATATCACTCATATGTGATGTTGACCGGTTATGTACCACTAATAGATGCAAATAGAACCATTCAAAATTGCACAGATTTTTAACAATTATTATGTCTAAAATTAATAATTTAGATACATGTCACAGATTATTTAGTTCCACTAAAACAACATTTAATATTAGATCCAATACAAAACACTAGTAAAAATATGAATTTATTTATATATATATATATATATAAATGGAACCAAAAATGTATAAAAATTCATCAATTGAGAACGGCTGGGCCGATTGCGCTCAATTTTTTTTTTTAATTGTTCGTAATTTCCAGGAGATGGTTTTTACGAAAAAAAATTTTGGAAAAACCCAATCCCGGGAGGTGCTCAAAGAGGGATTTTGAGATTTACGATGGAAATATTTGTTTATAAATGGTTGCTATACCACCAATCTCTATTTATTTATAAGGTTGTCAATGGTTTCATATTTATAACTATTATAATTAGTAAGAATACATTATCATATACATATTTTTGTAAATAGATTTAAGAAAAAAAACAAATCTTCGACACGGGCAACCGTCGCAATGTTTTTTATACTTAATTCTGATTTCACTCACTTACGCACTTCATGAAGTCCGCAATCCACCGCAGGTGTATTGTCTATCTGATAATTTACTGCTCGCATATTGTCCGTGATCTAATGCAGTGGATTGCTTACCTAGGTGGTTTAAATGCATATAAATCACTTCAGGTTAATCTTAACTTAATATTTTGCTTAGGCAACGCTGGGCGGGACAGCTAGTATTTAATAAATATTTATAAATTAATATTTATTAATTCATTCCGTGTGCTACCATGTAACTTTATGAATACCGCCAGTGGTAAACAACTTAAGAACAACTAATAAAAATAATGCACGCTTCCATAGCTATAATTTACAGATCACAACTAATCTAAAGATGCAAAGCAAGTAGATGAAAGGAAAATCAAATGGGTCAGTTGATAATTAAGTTAATGTTATAGATCTAAAAGTCAATAATGGTTTCTAAATAATATTATATTCAAAGATTATACATTAAAAAGATTAAACTATCATAGTTTTAAAAAAAAATAGCTAATTGCATTTTTTAATTACCACCTGAGTGACTAATAATAAAAGGGAGATTTTAAAACCGTATGAATAATAAAATATTAATTGTTTTGTTTAAATAATCACCCTACTTAATGCATCTGACCTGGCATGTACAGGATGTCAATTGATTTTCTGAAAAACCTGAACAATGTGTAAAGTTGTTCTCTATAAATCTGTATGCAATTATATAGAGATCATGAAAACACTCGTGTTTAAAATTAGCACCTCTTGGGAATTATATTGTGTTATATTATGTACGTTTATCAATTAAACTATATATTTTGTTAAATTAATCTTAAGTTATAAGTCTTGAATCACACTAAAGTTCATTGATCCATTTGAGATCAAAACACTATACTTGGATATTTTAAATATTTTTTTATACTTAAATGGCTTGACCTTTTCTCTCATCATTGGGTAATAATCACATAAATAATAATGTATTATAATACAATATGTTTGATTCAATTGATATAATTTGCAGTTGACAAAACCGTAGTAAACTTATCAGGCTTTAATATTTCGAAAGCTTCACGTCTTGTTTTCACCTGACTGTCATTAGAGTCAAACAACTACGAAACGACCAATGATGGGATTATAAATTATAATATTTTAAATTTAACTATTAACCTAACCTACACATAATATGATAATTCGAATAAACTGTGTTTGAATCCCACTTCACGACGACACACAAAAAACAGAAAAAAAAGTATCTTCAGTGATAGCTTGAAATTAAATAATTAGTATATTGCATTATACTATTTCATATTTAATAATTAGGTTTTTATTAACTATATACATCTTGTAATTGTATGATGTTATATGAGTTTTAGGTTCAAAAGCCCCAAAGCAGTGTCTTACTATCATATGTTTTAATATGTTTACGACATAAACAGTTAGTTGACCTTCCACGAATACTGTTTGTTGACGCATCGCGCACGTAATATTTTTGTTCACAGAGGGTCGGCTGCAATTTAGAAATTGGATCAAAGGCCAGCGTGGACGAGTGCGGAGTCTGTGGCGGAGACGGTACGTCATGTTCCAAGGATCTACACCGCTGGGGAAAAATGGGCACGGGCTGTTCGGTGTCTTGCGGCGGAGGTGAGTGCGGCTAACGGTCGTAAACATTTAAAACGAGTTGTATCCAAAAAAAAAAAAAATATATGAATTAATTTAATATACCGTGTACGCGGCTGGCCACGTATGACGTACACGAGAAACGTCGTGCCAACTAAATGTTTTTTTTTAATTCTTGAAGCGATTCTATATGCAGTCAGAAATAAAAGCGTTTGAAAATAGTCATCCCGAACTTCACGTAGTAAACACGGCGAGGACCTTAAATTGTTCCTTCGCTCCAATCATTTATCGCTGGTGTGATCATAAAAAACATTAAAATGAGGTTTGACCATTAGGTCAAAGTTTATTTTGGTAATTTCATTTTTATAAAACGAGTGGTTTGCGATCATATTTTATTTATTTACTCTTATTATGACGTTTAAAGCGAAATGGAATGAAAACTTAATATCTTTACTGTACTGATAAAAATTAGGTTTTATCGAGCATCGCATCATTACCACAAAAACTTGGAATTTCGCGATAATTTTTTTTTTCGACTCGGGTAAGCAAAAAATAATTTTCCACCGTTTGATAGGATAATTGTAATCGTATTATTCGTAACCAATAATTGCAACGATTTTAAGGGGAAAGTTTTACACGTGGAATGTCGGGTTTTTCCTCAAACCATGGTGACATGCACAGTTCCCGTATTGCCAATTTGTCGGTCGTCGGTCTATACTATATGACGATTGTGTGCACATAGGTGCACGCAGGTCAGGGTCGTGGTTGTAATAATAATATTATCGGTAGATACAGAATGATTTACCAAGTATGATTTTTTCATTATGATAGTGAATTATTTAAATTTCGACTTTTGTAATATTTAAATATATTTAAAAATATATTATCAATTTTTATACTACTTACTTAAGGAGTACTTTATGGCGGTATAGACTTAAAACATATTTTTTTTTCTGAACATTTCGACATACCTAATTTGAAATTTGAACGAGTAGTCTTTCAGTTATTAAAACGTTTATAATATTAAGAATGATAATTCTTAAAAATTGTTTTACAAAAATATAAAAAAAAAAAAAAATGCAATATTAGATTTGCATTTATATATATGGGGACCATTTTTACGAATTATAAATATTAATTAGTAATAATTTATACTTAGCGTAGTCCCCACATCTTCCGAAACCATTATTACGGATCCTTTATGCTTAGCACACAAAGTTAAATAATTCAAAAACTACTCGTTCAAATTTTGATTCTGCTAGGTCAAAATAATTCGATAAATAATTTACAGTAAAAAAAGAGAGAGGGAGAGGTTATCGTTTGAAAAACCAAAGCTTGTATCATCACGGGATAATTCTTAAGTATAATAATTAATAAAAAATAAGAAAAATTTTAACATTTTTTTTTTAAACATGGTCTTTAAATGTATTTAAAATTTCCAAATTAAAATTTCGAGTATTATTAAAGAAGAAAACGGGAGCAGAGCATGCTTGCGGGGCAATTCGCCTTTAAACGCGGAGAAGGAACGACGCCGGTGGCGGTGCAAACCGTCAGTGGCGTATGTCGTATAACCTGCCCATAATACAATATAATATAATATACAAACTGCAGAGGTGGCTCGGCCGACAGTTGGATTTCATTATGTCTAAAAGGGAGGATTATGAACAATAATCCTAATAATACTCCGCAGGAACCTGTAATAACGGTCGTCCGCGTTTCGGCGGCTTTTGACCGCCACGTGAAAAATACTGACAATGATAAAACGTTTTAATCAATTCTAGTACCGCGCGCAGTCTGTTTTTCGGTTGCCTCTTATCGCCTCCCCTCCCCCTCCCACCACTCGTAATGTGATTAATGGCTTCGAACCCCCCCCGCGAGAAGTTCCTTACTGATATACGCCGTATGACTTTCTTCTTATTTTCTTCTATTATTCTCGCAGTGCGCCTCACTCCCCCCACAACTTACCCCCTACGCACGCCGTGTTTATATAATATTATTATACGCGCCAATCCAAACACAACGCCCAGCCGAATTTAATCCGCGCCAAAGTCGCTGCAAAGCTCCTTAACCGCGTGCTCATCGTGTTTGCGTTCTATTATTGTAATAAGACATATTGTAGATTAGAATTAAACGCATTTGTATTCCAAAGGTTCTCGAATAATATGTATATTATAATATAAACGTATCATAGACGTTACGATATTGCGTCTACATATACGATAGTACAATATAATATTATAATATCTAATACTATTATAACGAATCCGCCGTTTGCCCGTTACCCCACTCTATATGGTTTACACACGACCATTCTTCCAATAGGGCACACTTTAAATAGGTGATATCAATACTCCGTACATATGGTTATTATAATAATAATAAATCAATATCATATCATCACATCATGTTATTATCATCATCATCATCATCATCATCATCGAATTTATAATATATTTTATGCATATTGTTATCGTGCGCATTACTTATCGTTGTACATAATATTATATCATTGTATTATTTTATGCGTTGCGTTTAATTGAATATATTTTTTTGACATGGCTAACTTTGAGTGTTCTTCAACCATTGCACTTACGCGCAATTTCAATTTAAATATTCATTAATTAACCACGACATATTCATATTCTTGTACAAAATCAAACAATATGACGCTCTCTTTGAGTAGGTACTGCATTAATTTATTGTGTATACTATATTATATTTATGCTCAATGTGAATTCGTTTGGCATCACACCTATATAATTTATCACAAGCTATATAATGACTATAAATAGTGCTAGCTATGTCTCTACAATTTTATTTTATTTTACATTTGTAACGGCATACGAAAAATACTATATATTTATTGAAATCGATATTATAAGTTGGACAATTAAATGAACAGACCAATTTTCTATGTCCGTCTTCAAATCATTCGCCTGTTGTTGGGGCAACTTTATAATAATATTATAGATATATTAACAACGTATTACTACTCCTTCTACTATTGATACTAATCTAGTAGCTACTAGTAATTAATTTTTTTTAAAACCCAAAAAAATATAGTTAAGTAGACTATTTAAGTAAATTTTTTTTTATGGTGCAACAATGAAACAAATGAATTGTATTTTTTCTTATAATATACGTATTTACATGTTGTTACTAGTTTCTGATTTCACATTGTCATTTTAATAATATGAATATATGTTAGTTATATTTATGAATTTGTCGTTTTTTATGTATTTTATTTTTCAATCGGATGAGGATAATATTATATAAAAACTGCAAAAAATTTGATTTTTCATGTTCATAAATTTTCGCCTCCCGAATCATTCGCATAGTTTATTCGATATATTTTTAATACTAAACTACTTATCATGTTTTCCAGTCGAATTCTTATCTATATAATTTTATCGATATTTTTGTAGACACTATTAACAACACATTTTGTTTTAGGTAGGTTTATTTTCTATTCCCAAAATATAATTTATTTTAATTTTTTCAGTTGACGCTTCTTTAAATCGTTTTTTTACGATTTTCTAAACACATTTCACAATATATATAATTGATTGTTTAAAGTCATAGTAATAATATTGAAACGTACATTTTTTAAAGCTTATCCCTGCAGCACATGAATATAAATTAAATATTTGTATTATGTAGGTACCATTTAAATACTTATAAACCATTATGGTACGATATATATATAAACACTTGGCGAATACAATGCTTATAGACATTATCTATCCCTTTTACCAATGTACCTGTACCACTACAAGTTCTGCAAACTGGTAGATACCGATATGGTTTGCTTATGAATATGATCGTAGACAGTTTCCTGTGGTTGTCATTTGAGTTATTGATCAGCTCATGCGTACTTCGTCCGTCATATGATTTCTAGTACATTAAAAGAACATCATTTATAATATATTACTGTACTCGTAGAAATGGTTGTAGGTAGTAATACTGTATAATACATTTAGAATTTTTCAATTGCATTTTACCTTACACGATTTATTGTACATTATTCTTGCCGGTAATACACATCCGATGTCAAATAATAAATTATTATTGTCATTTTTACGATGGAAACTAATCCACATATTTTAGGAGTACATATAACACACACTCACATACACACAAATGTGTATATATACTTATCGCATGATATAACGGCGTTTGTATGCTGGGATATATTTATACGAGACACACAATATATAAAACCAATCGTTATAAATAACATCCAATATCAATTCTTACAATTTATTTTTTACGGAAAAAAAAATTGAAAATTTTTATATTATAATATCTTTATAAAATAGCGCATGACTGATGTGAACTGTCAAATATTTATAATATTATTAAATTAATAAACTAACATTAGTTTATTAGTAGTATTGATCATTTTTAATTATCAGTGTACTTATATATTTATTGAATTTATATAGATAGTCGATTAATATGTAAATAGTAGAGATAAAAAATATAATATACTCTTTGAGTTCCTTTTTTAAATTTTGAATTTTTAATGAAAAATTACACAATATTTTTGCCAAAAATTTTTATGATTATTATATTATATTTCATTATTAAACTGTTTGATAATTTAAAGATAAGTAACTATTAATAAATATAATTGAAATAAATTAGGTACGTTTTGTGTATTTTAACTTTTACTATAAGTTTTCGTTTTTACATTTTAAAGTAAAGTTTAATAGAAAATTTGGAAAAACAGTTTAAGAGAATAAAAAATTCAAGATTTAAAAAACTAAGCGTAATTTTTAATCAAAACTACATTGCACATACCTATCCACTTAAACTTTAGAAAACAATTCTTTTACTAGATTCGAGCTTTTTAAGTTCATTGAATATAATCGCATACTGTATATTATCTCTTTGATATTACGTCAATACCGCAAATAAAAAAAAAAAGCGAATGTCAAAAGAGCTAAGCATAAAATAGCTATAAGACATGATAGCGAATGTTCAAAACAGCTAAATTATATTATTTTAAAATTATTGTTATTATTATTATACGTATTTAGTAATGCATATTTACCTATTTTATTATTATATCTCGTCCATCCAGAATATTGGATAACCCAACTGTAAAACTGATTGTGATTATCTATATTTTTATAACTTAATATTATTATTACAGACAAATAATAAGAATAATAATTTTAAAATAATACATCTACTTTAGCTGTTATTCGCTATTATGTCTTTTAGCTATTTTATGCTTAGCTATTTTTCCGTTGCTATTTTGATATTCGCTTTTTTGGATTCGCAGTTATGACGGTGACTCATCTCTTTTATATAAATTAAAATGATAAATTTGTTTTAGATGGTTTTTGTGTGGAACACATATTCTTTGTTTGTGTATACTCGCACGTGAATAAATTATTATTTATTTACAATTATTTTATGCAAACATCACATGAAAAAGACTTTCTTTCCCACGTGGATTATTTTGTATCTCGTTTTAATGATTATATAATGCTATTAAATATTTGCATTTGCTAATATTACATTACTACTTTAAAACATTGAAATTTGGAATATCGGTTGGTGCATCTACCTATATTATATTAAAGCAGATAAAACAAGTTGGAATTTATATGGTTGTTAAGTTTGTATGGTCGCTGTTATTAATTTATTAATTAGTTTCAATAAATAATTTAATAAGTAGATTGGGCTGGCTGAAAAAAAACAGTTGTGTTCACGGGAGAAACGGGTATGATAACCATAACAGCAAACTTTTATTTTTTTTTGATAATTTAATAAAAACAATAATCATTATTGTTTCATGTGCATTGAATGTACTCTAAAATGAAGTGCATAGGTAGTATGAATTAATCAACATCATAATATTATATTATGTTATGTTACAAACATAGAAGAGCGTCTGTATTAGAACAAAAAATTCAAATTCCATAACCACATTCAAATCAGACCCATCCGCACATTTACGAGTTTGATAGGCTATATGCAACGTTCAGCATAACTAACAGTAATTACATTATATTATACGTCGTAATATTATTTAGTTAACATCTGATTTACCACCAAAAATCTAATTCTATTTGATATTTTGCCATGAGCCCTTGTAGTTGTAATGGTTTTCTAGGAAACCTTTGAAAACTGTAGAAAATATTCGTAGTAGTAGATACTCTTATTTTACCAAAACAAATTATTTGAAATCTTCATATTTTAATGAAAAAAAAAACAATTGATAAAAATGTATTTCTTATGTTTTATTTCTAGAATATTAAGTAACGAATTAATTAAAATTTAAACTGTTAATTTATTATGACCTAATAGAACCAATATGGGATACAACTATGTTGGTCAAGTAAAAAATTGAACTTCAGTAAAATGCAAGTTTTTCAACACAACACCACACAACGTAAAATAATAAATGCTATACCTTTTGTGTTTAACTTAACACTACACAATGACCTTGAAATTAAATCGATTGTGGATGAAACTATATTTATTTACAGACGGATGTTTCTTGGCGAGAATACTACCACAATCCACTCATAATTAACTTTCTTACCCATTCACTCTCTGGAAATCCTTGTCGCAGACTCATAAGAAATCCGTGTTGTGAAATTTTAATTTAATTATCTTAAACCTTTAAATCCTAATCTAAGTGTTACTAATTTTATGTGTTCTTATTCGTGTAACCTCCACGTTTTTCTTTTTTATTATATCACATTCACATATTATGCATAAATCTAAGTGGATTGTGTAGGTATATCATATAAAAAGGTAAATACTACTATTATTACAACAAATACAATTATGGTCCATAACTGAAAGTGAAAAACTATTCAATTATTTCTATTATTATTTATTTGTAACTAAGTATAATTCACCTATTTGTATTTTGTATATTTTAATTTAATTTCACTCGTAAAATTCAAAAGCGATTTGCATTTCAAAAATGATAGCGGAAAAAATTGTTTATTCATTGATTTACGACTTTTGGCCTCTGATATTAAAAAAAAAAAAAAAATGAATATACCCATTCCGAATAATTGTGTATAAGAGACGTTTCGTATATTACTTGTAAATTCGACCCTGAATAAAACAACGAATTTGTCACGACCACCCAGTAAATAAACACGTTCAGACGAAGCGGGTTGTGAATTTTCCAAGGAGGGGGTGTGAAGAGATATGATATTTTAAGTTCAAAAGAAAGTATACGTATATAATATTTTTTGATCAGCGGATAATAACCATCGTCAGCCCCGTCGGCGTTGGTCTTGTTTTCTCTACTTGCACATTTTTTTTTACCACTTACATGGTAACATTTTTCTTCTAAATCAAACCGTGGAGTTCGAAATATAATTATTTGTTTCGGATACATACAAGTGTATGTTATATATATATATATATATATATATATTCTATTCTCGTTGACTAATAAAATAACTAAGGGTCAACAGACATATTGAACTCGATTTATATGCTTCGTGTGTACGTAAAACGAGTTTAGGATAGTATCATTGGAAGGTTTTATGCTGTTCGCCATCAATAACAACCTGATCCTTGAACCAAGATAATTCTGTACTGTGATAAATCGTATGTATTTCTCTCAAATTTCACAGACACAACTTATCAATATGCGACGATACAACGCGATAAACTTATATTATTATTATTAAATAATTGTAAGTATACACGTAAACAAAAATTGACTATTAATTCGCAACATTATTTAAATTTAAATTTGAAAAAACTCGGTAAATGATAATAGCTGTATAATATGCATATAAAAAGAAATGGCAGAGTGGAAAATAGAATAAAATTAAAATTGTTCAGATATAGCTGGTACACTTACCGACCTTAGTTCATTTTTAAACCAGACGAAAAATAAAAGTTTTTGTCACATACTCACATGGCTCTTACATTTTTTACTAAGGGTTAATTAAAGCGTACAACTTAGTGCAATGTATTTTATTTATGTTGTTATAAAATTAACTTTTTGATAAAACACTGAAAAGGTCATTAGTATCCATTACACTTAAAAGTTGCAGTTGCTAAATGCGCATTTAAATGTAATATTATTTTGGAACAAATAAATAATTAACAAATAAACATTTTCAATCACCTTGTTTTTAATGAAGAATTCTTTTATTATGGGTACTATTATTCCTAAAACCTAGATTTTACTAATCTGTTAATATTTTGTACACAATTTAAAACCTGGTTCAAGAAAATAAAATATATGGTACTAACGATGTAGGTATACGTATTGTACTTGACTTACATTAACATTTAAAACGATCATCGGTTATTCACACGTAAGAATATGTCCTTAATTAATTGAATTATAGCGCTGTTAAGAATACTCTATATTACCTATGTGTAAATGTTGATATTCAGACGTATCTATATTTCGACATGTATTTTACGTTTGGATTAGTTTCATATATTTATCCTATTGTTTTTGAGATTGAATGGCATTTCGTTTGGGTTTTTATTAACAATTGTTTAAATCTCAAACCTCATTGTTATTAGATACTTAATTAAATGAATCCGTTTAAAAATTAAAATGGACTACATTTGAAAAGTTTGATTGTCATAAAATCGTAGGTAAGAAACAGAAGTATTAATATAAGAAAACATTCGCCTCTTGCATAGTGCACTCGCATTATAAGTTGATCCCAACCGGGTTCTGTGAAACATTACCATTGCCAAAGAGTCGAATCTACATATGTAACGATTGTTACATCATTACCTTATACTTTATAAATATATGTACAAATGTACATATTATATACACATTTATATTAATATTATATTTCTTATACACATAACATGTAAAATACGCTGATTAGATATTAAGCCTTTCCTGTTTTGCTCCACAATTATTACTGTAAGGCTATGGTCAAATATCAATATGCAAGAGAACAGTAGTTCTTTGCAATACCATCACGTATATCTGAACTCCGAGACAGATCCACATTTTGGTAATCTGGTTCGTAAGTAATAATAAAGTTTTATGTAATAATAATTATTTAGATCAATCTGTATTTATTTGTAATATTAAATTCCTAAATACCACTCATGCTCCCGAGCTACGGTTAAAATATATTCAAAAGAAACTAACTTCTTCCCTGAATATCCTATATTTAACTGGTCTTTCACGATCACGTTACAATATAGAAGAGAACTAGACATAATACTATGATATATATATATATATATGATAAGTATCCGAGTGATAGTATATAATATATATGATACACATGAACGATATGAATATGTGATAGTATCTGTGGCAGAAAATAGTTTGGTAGGTACTCTGTTACTCGGCAGATAAGCGGAATAAGTAGACGAATGAAGTGGACTGAAGTTCTAGTCACAATCGATCTTACAAACTTCTTCGATGAATTCCTACGAACAGGTTATTTTCGCGGTGTAAAATATGAGTAGACGAATGTAATCGAGGTGAAATTCTTCGAGACAGGTGTGAACTTAAATACAATAGATTTTCGTAAGACGAAAATATACAATTCAAATTTATTATTTTTCTATCTTAACTACATAATAGGATTTGTGATTTCGCATATCGTAAAAGAAATACGTTATGGTACGTTATGATACGTTGGTATGTAGCTGATAAAATGTGATCTCAAAAAACATAAATGCTCATATACTACTGCTTTAAAAATATTTAAGACTACTAAATCACTATTATCGTTTCTTATTAGAAAATAATAGGTTTATCAACATTATTTTTTATGTTGAAAAATAAAATCATATTTTTATAAAGGCGTGTTTAGTGAAAAAATATAATTGCACAATTCATGTCACATAATTTATTCGTAAAACCGATCGTACCTATATTATTATATCTTTTAATTTTTTATTCTTCCAAAAGTGTTAATTTTTTTACTTGGCTCGTACACCATCTAAAAAAATTGTACCCCGCAAACTCCTCGCAAGCCTATCGTGAGTACAACACTATAATAATCTTACGATTTACCACGCGTCTCACACGACATGGTTACAATATTATTATCTTACAATAATAAAAGCGATACAACTCGAGATATTTTAATATAATATTTAAAATACAATGTGCGCATAATATTGTTAAAATCCATTCGTGTCTGTTTCGTTCAGGGTACGAAATGTCTAGGATAATCTGTCAGAACCGAGACACGGGCGTTGAAGTGGATGCTGATCTGTGCCCGGGCGAGAGGCCAAACGGCAGCGATTTATCTGTGGAGTGTAACAGCCAACCGTGTCCTCCCAAGTAAGTGAACATCAGTACTCGTGCACGCACACACACCTATATATATATATATATATATATGTACTCGGCTTCGAACGTAATATTATATATTATTATTGTACACGTATCTACACATCGTACTATATGAATATAATAATAAAACAATACATAAAACGCATAGGATTAATATATATATATATATACTGTGCGTCTGCAGTATGTACCTACATATACTCGCGCGACGACGACGGTGAGGTGTGCAACTGTTTTATTCAGACGCCACCGCCGCCGACACGCTTCGTGCATTAAATATGCAGCCTCCGGAAAAGCCGTGTTGTTCGGCGTGTGGATTTTCGTCGCGATTTCCTCGAATCGGGTCCGACGCGGTCGGGGGTTCGTGGAAGGGTTGGAACGAATGTGGCGTGGCGGGGCGGTGGTGGAGAGGGGAGGGGGCGAGTCACGAGCTTAGAACACGTCGAAAGATTAAACGGCGTGCAGTGCCGCAAAAATGCTTTATCGCTAAGCTGAGCATAATAACCGCGCCATATGGGATTCGTGTGGGATTTTCGTAATTTTTTTTTCTCTTTTTTACTTATTTTCTCTCTTTTTTTTTTTTTTTTGCCGACAGCCGTCATGGCACGACTTAAGTTTTCCCAATCCTCTTGTACATGTCATCCGCACAGAATCAACAACGTGTGTATGACGCATTTTTGTCGTTCGGTTTTAATGTATTCGCGTGGTGTGCCACGTAGGTACCTAACCCACTGCGGCAGTGTGTCGGCGTGTGCGACAAAAGGCGTTTGACGGGGAGGGGGGGGAGGGAAACACTGACCAGAATTATGAGAACAATCGGAAAATTGTACGAAAACCGATTGACGATAATTGGTATGATTCGCGTAGTTTCTTCGGACCGCAACGTATAATCTGTAGTCGCTATGTAACAAGTATTGTTATTAAGTATGTTATTAACTATGTTATCAAGTATTTTCAACTACGTGATCTCAAGTTTCATTCAAGTTATAACCAGTGTTATTATAATGAGACGATTGACTGGAAAAACGTAGACACGAAATTCATCAGAATATTCGCGGTGAAAATATAATAATATTGTTCAATATCGAAAATTCAAAACCATAATATTATTAACAATGCTACTTATTTGTAAATAAAACAAATATTTAGTTTGAACTTTTATCCCGTTACATTTTTTTTTTATCGTTTAGCATTATTTTTTTTTTTTAATATATTTTTTTTTTGTGAGTGAGTTTTGTATTAACAATTATTATCCACGCTATGTTTACTTATGAAGCATATATACAATAATAAGTACCTATTACAAATTAATTTCCATATAAAAACCAATGATTCATTTTTTTTTTTTTACCAAGACAGCAAGTACAATAATGAAACAATAAATATAAATATTTAATTTAATTATCGATATCATACATTGTAATACTTTCTAGTTCAAATATTAAGTTTAGTGTTATTGAATAAAAATAATATTAGTAGTCTTATAATTATAGATTTTAAACATAATATAGTAAGTATGGTTATCCGTTCCATTTTTAATTATTTATTTAAAATGCAAATTGTAAATCGGTAGGAAAAGTTTTTAAGAAATCATCAAAGTTATGAAAAAAATTAACTCAACGGATAAAACTTGAAACCGTATTATAACGGAAAATAAAAATACCATTTACATTTCAAGTCAGATAGGGACTGAGCAAGGTTTTTAAGGAATTATATAAAGTTATAATGAATATATAGGTACTCAATTATTTACGTGTTTTCTCGTTTCGATTGGAATAATATATTTAGATTTCGAAAAATATATACATTATTTTTAAATTAACGTAATGGAATTATTTATAATATACAAAACAAGTAAAATATAATAAATCGCAATTTTCTTTAAACCATAGTAAGTATAGTTTTAGGACATATTTTAATTTAAATATGATTTAGTCGTTTTATAAAACAAATCATATGATATGGAATTAATGATCAACAAAATAATTCAACTATCAAATTTTTAAAATCAATTAACTAATTTAATAAAATTTTAAATTTAAATGTTAATTTTTCATGATCTCTTTTTTTCTAATATTGTTTACTGACCTAGCCTTATTAAATTGCAATTATAATGTAAATAATGACCTTAGCTTAAATTATCAATAGATAGTAAAAATTAAAAAAATAACAATTATAAGTAATTAATATCATTTTACGTTTCAAAGATGAACATTTATCCAATTTTGATTTCTTTTTTGATAATAGCCTTAAAAAAAATGTGTTACGTATATTTTAAAAGTTGTTTAATATTATTCAGTAATACTGTACTCTTTGATTTAGCTGATGTTACTTTAAATATAAATAAAAAATAAATAAATAATAAGTAATAACTATTTGATTTTCTTTCTAATTACGATTATAAGTTTTTTTCAAAAAAAAATGGTCAACCATTGTACAATTAATGTACAATTTTCCACTTTTATCCAGAATAGGTAATCATAATAGGTATACATTTTAAAGAGTGTATGGATAGTAAACAAAGACAAATCGACAATTAACCGATGACAAATGTGAGGGGTGCTAATATTAAATATATAATTCCGTTTGGAACGTCAAGGGGGGGGGTTAATTGTTTATTATGATATAAAAAAAATCAAACACATCTAATTAAAACTATCTCTAAAGTTAATGACATTTAAATATGAGATAGATTATGAAAGTCTATACAAATTGTTTGTTTTTCGTATAAAGTGTGATTGTGGGGAAAGGGCCGAAGGAGAAGCTGATTTTGTGTAGTCACTGTCTGTTTTGATATTGGTCGACACTTGACACGTTTTGCGCATCGTAACATAATAGGCCATGGACCCAATATAATAAACTTACGAGTAACCTATACCCACCCCATATCTATATATTTCTGATTATGTTTGACTATAAGTTTTAAAGACTTTGGTGCATTGCGGGAAAGTTTGTGGTGCGACGGTTTAGTGCGCATGTTTAGAAGTATTTCCAGTTTTGAAATGTATTTTAAGTTTCATATGCCAACCGAATAAACTCGACGTATTAGATACTTATGATTTGCGACTCAATGAACATTATTATTTTTATGTTATATTATGATTAATTCAAATGACTGTAATTTTCGAATAAAAACTCAATAATGTGGATTACACCAGAGACAGTTGAATTGTATAGATGACGGGATTGTGATATTTCTGAGGAAATAGCTAAGTATATGGTATCGGTGAACAGTTTAAATGTGTAGATGACCAATGACTTTAAATTATATTTACTTCAATGTATTATAAAGCTATGATCATTCATCAATAAGCATGCTCATCTCCACTTTTTCTTTAATAACGAATTTATTCAAAATATGATTTTTGGAACTTTTAAATAAACATTTAGCCATAAAGAGTGTCTTCTCAAACGTTTAGATTTTTTAGCTATTAAGAGGTGTTCTATAGAGATACGAAATTCTTTTTTTCATTCGAGAATCACACTTTTTTTCTATACATTGTTAATTAGATGATTTTTTTTTTGAATTATTCAAAATTTAAGCTTGTAGTTTTTATGTTATTTAACTTTATATACTAAGAATAAAAGTCCAATAATAATGAATTTGGAAGGTGTGGGAGATATAACGATTTAAACATTTTAATAATTCATATTAATCTATCAATATTATATAATTTGTAAAAATTGTCCTAGTAAAATAAATTGTTTTTATATTTTTGTAAGACCATATTATTTAATTCTTAATATATACATTTTATTATTTGAATAACTCAATAACTCAGAAACCTACTTTTTCGAATTATGATTTAGATACATCAATATTTTCAAAAAAAAATAATTTTCTCAACAGTTTATATAAAAATAGTGCGATTTTCATTTGACTATAAGAAATTTGTATCGCTATAGCAGACTCTTCACATGATATAGATATTTTAAATAAAATTTTTTTTTATTTTTTTGTTTACAGAATGTAAATATGTTTTTTTTTTAATAAAAATTTAAAAAATCAGAGATTTGAATTAAGATTAAAATGAAAGTGAAGTTGAACATGATAATACAGAAAATCACTTTGTATAATGCCATGGTGTTCAGCAATATCGTGATTATTTTAATGTTTGATGTGAGTTAGATGATCGATCAAGTGTTTTTATACAAGTAGTTCTAAAAGTTTGGAAACGGACTGATAAAATATAATATGATATAATTGATATTAATGAGGTAATTAAATATTTTATCTAATTAACATGCAGTAGTGCTGTTTGTTATTGCTCTATGTAGGTATTAAAATACACAAATAGTGATTAAAGAGTTTTCAAACGTTTTAAACACATTGTACTATGTATTTAGTTTTTAGATTTCGCCTGGGTCCATATAATATACAAAGTTTGGTTTACATACGTCGACTTTAAAAAGAAAAAGCGATAAAAATGATAAGTCCATTCGTTGTGACATGTTGTAGGACTATTTTATTATTTGAAGATGTTTGTGTTTTATTGAATTATTAATTCTAGCAATTACATATAGTATATAATTACATTTAATCAAACAAATAAGTAGAATTAAAAAAGAAACATATTCGTATTTCAAACACGAAAACAAATATTAAATGAAATAACAACAGTATCACCCGCCAGTGCGGCAGTGCTGAACAAACAGTTCATGCATTCACTCGTATGCCATGCAATCGTATTTATAAGCTTATGCGTTTGAATCTTTTTATTTCAAATAAATGGTTTAATGTGTCTGAATAAAATTAAATCCTAATTACAACGTATTACATATTATGTCATAGTATAAGGCGTAATATATATTAATGTAATTATATTTTATAATTTAATGTGTGATTGGTGCTTATTACTGCATTTATTTAAAATTAAATATTCTAATGAACTACGCCAACTCTGTTTGCGAACAAATCATACGATATAATGTCTAACTAATAATTACTTTTATATTAAAATCGTTGTTATAATATGACAGTCTATTAAAAAAAAAAAAGTCTAAAGTCGATTCAACATAAATATTTGTATTTAGTATCTATACTATGGATTTAATATTAAGGCATAATAAATCTAAAATGAACCAATAAATCATTTTAACATATACAAAATATTTGTGAAGAACAATTTTAATCCCTTTTCGTTGCTTTAAAGTCTATTCACAAAATAACGATTTTTCAACGTATACAGCTTTTTTAACACAAGAGTTTAGAATCATAATTGTCCTCGTTTTAATAATTACTATAGAAGCTATAATATAGAGAATCGTTGAATCATAGTAAATTGGATTTTAGTAATTTTAAGTAAATGTAATTACCTAGCCAATTCCCTTTGTACTCGATTTAGGTACATTTAATCGAAATATTTCAAAAGTAATAATATTACAATAGATAACCAAATTGAAGAATTATTTAGATAAATATTCTAGTTTAGTTTAATAGGTTTTCTACTGCAGTAATAAGCAATAAGAATATTCGTATAAGCATATAGTAAACACTGTATGTAATTGAATATTAAATGAAATTAATTTATCGATTTTCATTAATGTATTATAAACGCAAAAAAAAAAAATACTGTACAAATAATATTTTAGGATTGAAATTTATCAAAATAAAAGTGGCAACCTCTGTTTCTATTATAAAACAAAAAAAAAAAAAACATTTATACCCATAATTGTAAAATGTATAAGACATTCATCCATTTGCTTTGTTCAAAAATTAAAAATAAGTATATAAATCTAAAAAAATATATATATACTTTAATTTAAACACACACATAATTATGAATTTTTAGTTCATTTAATTTGAATTTTAAAACAATATAAGATGTTATAAATATTATAATCATTAGCACAGTTACCTCTAAAATATTTCATATTAAAATCGCTTTATTACGTCATTATTTATAGTTTCTAATTATATTATTTATAAAATAACATTTAAATATTCTAATGGAAAAATGTTTTTATTTTATTTTAATCAAGTATTAAAACCAACCAAATAATTATCTGAAACAGTGGGAAAAAAATTGTGAAATCTGTATTAGGTATATAATATTATGTAGATCGATAAAAAAAAAAAATCGAATACCTCCAATAACCTATGAATATAAGTATTGCTGCCACGCCTTTTTTAAAGGATAAGTGGCATTATTTATAACATATAATGTATATGTTAAGTTAGAAATAATTTGAAGTTAATTTAAATTCATCACAATCAATAGTATTCAGTTCATGTTGTGCCACACATTATTTTGGTTGTATGGTGCAACTTAATTTGAGTAGTTTATAATGTGAAACTTTACATAATATCAATGTCTATAATTGTATTGTGACAATTAATTTATATTTGATATTAAATAATTTTTAAAAATTATAATCATAATAATATTGTTGTATCTAAAATTATACAATCACAAATATTTTCTTGTATTTCGATCATTAGATTTGTTAGATTTATAAAAATTATACCTTAAAGTCTATTTGAATTATATTTTACTTTGAATAATGATTTGGCTGTATTATTATAACTTATATTTTTCATTAAAAGAATAAATCTATTTTATTTAACATTCTAATTTTGTTAGTATTTATTTTTATATAATATTCTACGTATTTATGTTATATTGTTGAAATAAATGAATATATAATTATTTAATTATTTAACATTAACTATATACAAGGATTTCAATTATTATATTTCAAGCAATAATTAATAGTCACTTTTAAACTATTAATTGAGAGTAATTATAAAAATTGTTAATATTGAAACTTACTGAAATAGTATAATGTTGCAAATAACTACATTTTTTTTAAAATTAAATCTATCCACAGTGGTTTCCCATATACAATGGTATGGTATTTATTCAGAACGTGTTAAGTGCGAGAAATATAACATAAACCGTAAAATCTACCTTTAGTGCAAACTTTTGACATTTACATTTGTAGTCAAAGAAAACACTTTCTGAAATGTTTTGAATATTTTTTTTTCAAAATATTATGATATAAAAGTAGTAACATTGTTTATTATACAACTCAACTTTGTACCAACAATATTGTTTCGTCATGATTGGATTGTCTACTTTATAACTGTTAATTTATATTTATTTTTATTAAAATTATTATGTCTAGTTTTATTGTAGAAAATGCTAAATTTTAATATCCGAATACTTCCATCAAAAATTTTGATATGATCAAAAACATAATCAATACAAAAATATACATTATTACATATTATTATATATTTTTGCACTTTTTAGACAATTTTTAACAATTCAAAATATGTAAACGCTGTTTATTGTGCCCTTGGTCAAGAATCCAATCAATCCTTGTTCAATTAATTTGAACATTATACTATATATACCATCGATATGTATTATAGTTATATTGTGTTGTAATTTGTTAACATTTATGGTGATAAACGTGACACGTATTATTTCATCTACATCAAAGTTCTAGTAAAATGAAAGTTTAATATTATTATACTCGAATGATTTTCTCGTCACTCATCTGTTTTCAATTAAATTTCTATTTATGAATTATCTTATTTGTCATATACCCACTTATATATTTTAATAAACCATCAGTTTTTATTTTATTTTAAACCGTAAGGTAAATTTTTATGCAAGGCTTTACTGAAAAATAACAACGTAAAGGTATATGATATTTTTTGTTGTAAAAGGATAAAAAATATAATTATTTTAAACTTTAATTTTAATGTCGTTATCATAATAAAAAAAATATCATATATTGTGTATTAAGCTTATAAAAAACGAGTCAAAAATTTAAATAACTATGGAGTAAGTACTTCGACAATCGAAGGATTAAATTTTTTTTTTTTGAGTGTACAAGAGTTTATATTTTCTCATTCGATAAAAACTTATTTGCCGACTTTCATATATTCCATTTCTTATATCATATTCATTCGTATCTTCCATTCTTAACGTTACATACTTCATTATGGTAGTTACGACGACGTCGATAAATTATTACTTTTATATACGTATTTCAACATAACCATTAGACGTTTTATAAACTTCCTTTTAGAAGACGATTTAAGTAGTACATATAGTAGGTACCATTATTATTCGATGAAATATAAATGATTTTTAAACGAATATCTACGGCTGTTTTATTAATTATATATCTATCTTGCCCGGGTAAAAACAATGGATTTTATGAATGAAAATTAGAAGTGCCTATTAAAAATAATAACACTGAATAGTAGATTTGTAGATATAATATACCTATATTATTATAACATAATTTATGTAAAATAAGTAGTCTTTGCAATTTTATTGGGTTATTATAAAGATAATTGACTAAGCTACTCTAGAGTAAATAACAATATTACAACTGTGATTAGATGATAGGTAGTTATTAAATATTTTTGTGTTTAAAACATACAACAATAGCAAACAGTGGAAAGATTATACAATTTATTATTTTATAAATTCATAATTATTAAATTTTACACTATAACAATGACTGAATTCAGCGTGTTTATGTATAGTTATTATATTATAAATATATGCAAAGACATTTAAAAGTATAACAACATGGAAATAATTATTGAATATTTCAATCATTTTTGTTACGGTTTACCGGGATGGGTTAGCCAATCAATCGTCTTAAATAATAACATAGTGGTGATGGTATCACATTTGGTTTATATTATTATTTCTTTCCTTATTATTATATGTACAATGTTAGGAATTAATAGTAAAGCGTTGATTTGTACCGACCGGACTTAATTAAGCGAGCTGATACAGTCGGTGTAACTTGGGGTGTCAGGCCAAAGCATGACCTACTTTCACAGGGGTTTACAATATACAAGATTTATATATGATACAATTATGGGTGAAGAGCCCAGCACCGTTGGTACGTCTTTAACAAGTTAATTATACCCCCGGATATTCGTACCCCCCGGGGTATGATTTTTCTTGGCTAATAGTATTCCCAGTAAAAATTTCCTAAGATAATAATGCCTCTATGGGGGTATGAAAAACCTAGGAAATTCATATCCTCTGTATAAAATGTCTAGGATATCTATACCCCCTAACATTTTATACCGGGTGTACGAATATCCTAAGAAATTTATACTCCCGGTATTATATTCCTAAGATATCTATACCTCCCAAAATTACACATCGGGGGGTACGAGTATCTTAGGATATCTATACAACCCAACATTTCATACCGGAGGTAAAAAAACTAAGTATAACTGTAACTCCTAAAATGTCATACGAATAACTGGGTACAAAATATTGGGTTTAAAAATAGTTATTTACTTTCAAATAATTTGAATTTTATTTAGACATAGACGATGTTATAATATATAATATTTCTAAATTACGTTCAAATAAATACACATAAATTTTTTAAATTTATAAAGTCTTGAAATACAATTCAATAGAAAATAAAATGTAAAAAAAAAAACAAATTTAAGAAAATTAATTATTATTTATTTGTAAATTATGTACAATCGTGGTATGTACCTATTATTGAAATAATTTTGTAATTTAAAGTAAAAATATAGCGGTTTCAAAATTTAATAGTTGAATTGTTTTGTCTATTGCACATACTATAACCAAGTGCCAAATAACAAATTAATATTTATTAGTTTAAATTTAAAAAAAAAAATTATATTTTCTTTGTTCAGTAAATTCTTTAATCATGTATTTTTAACTAATTGAATTAATTATTTATGTAGACAGTCTCAAATAATTAGATTTCCATATTAGATTATTTAATGTTTATATCTTATTATTATTTATTTTTATATTCTATAGATTACATAGCAGGCCCGTTAAGTTACAATATTATTAAAGGTAAATACAAATATTTTGCAACATTTTAAATCTTCAATTATAAAAAATTCTAAGTTAAAAAAATTTGTTTTTCAAATTCTTTATTAGAGTTCAAACAAAATTCACTATTTAGTAATGTTTAGATAGAATTTTAAGTACTGATATAGATTGAACTTTGTGAACCATTTAAATTGTTACAGAATTAATTCTCTAGCAGACAACGCGTTATTTTATAAATTGCTTTGTATCAAATGGTTAAACTTAAGACATAATTTTATTTAGAATCTTAAACACTTCTCACTACTTGAAATTGATTCTCATTTAAATGTTCAATATATAAACATTGTTCATTTTTTTGGCATCATTTTTGTAGCTTCCCGATTTTTCAAAAACATTCTAATTATAAACGTTGTTTGTTTTTGTATAAACATAGATGTGAGTTTTTAGATATGATGTTGTAGCTATCATTTTAATATCTATGGTTAAATGATATTCCTTAGTTCCAGAAATCTCTAATGTAATTGATATAAATTAACAGTTGCCATTACCAACAACTTATTATATCTTTTTTTTTTTTTTGTCACTGGATTTTTGGGAGGTGGAAAATTAAACTGTTTGTATTTTACTGTCATCCACAACAGAGAAACTGGATTGAAATACTTTTTCTTTGGTAATGAATATGACAAATCTGGAGGAAGAACAGTAATTATTGAACCATCTTCATACTGGTTAACATTTACTAGTTCATTATCTCCACTTCTACAGTATATTTTAATATTGAAAATAAGCTGTTTCGTTTTTAAAACAATGTCCCCTCGACTTAATACGCATTTTTTTTTTTTGTCTAAAATATCATGTATGATGAACGGCTTAATCCATGGAATAAAAACCCAATCACCTTTGTGATATTCTAAACGTAGATTTTTTAACAGTACTTCATCACCTTTTGATTATTAATAGCATAGTATTACAAATATAAACTGTAATTTAAATGTGCGTTGATAATACGAAAAAAATACAAACATAGAAGCAAACGAAAGCAATTCTTCATCTTGTGCTTTTTATTGTGCAATATGTGTATATTTATGGTACTTATATAATATAGATAGAAAATCTCTTTTACTAATGTAACTGGAAATTATTATTTCAAATCGAAAAATATAAGTCAAAATACTCGTTAAAGAAATTTTGAAGTGTAGGTACATAATGTTCTCATAAAAGTTATAAAAAGTTTCTGGAATAGTAATATGTGGTAGATTTTATTTTTTTCTTCATATATTTGTATATATATATATATTAAACTTATATTTATTTTCTTGTCCTATGAAAGTTTTTTTCATGAAATTAATCATAATACCTCTTTTTAAATAGTACACAAAACTAAATTTAGTTATCATTAAGAATATAAGTACATATTGGTTCATTATATAAAAAAAAAACCTGCGACTGCAATAAGAAATAATTCAAAACTACATATTATACTACGTATTATGTATAATTATAAACAATACATAGATTAAAAATAGGACATTAGAGCAATATGAAAACAAAAAATAGAGTCGTTACAAGTCTTACAAATAATAAGCCGTTCGGAACTCATTTCTAGTTTCTACCAACGGTTATTTTAAAATATCGATTTTAGCACATCAAATCAATACGAGGTTAAGATTCTTTAATTCTTTTTTTTTTATTATTATAAAAAGAAAAAAAATATTGTGCTGCTCAGCGTTACTTTTAATTAAAAAAAAATTTTTTTAGAAACTTTTTGTTTAAATAGTATGTAATAAACGTATAAAAATAAATCTATACACACAAGAAATAAATATTAAATTTATGTAACTTAATAATAATAATATACGATTTGAAGTATCTGAAATTAACAATTCGTTCAAAATGTATTTTTGTTTATAACACCTGTTCGTATCGATTTTTAATCTGTTATAAATGAAGATAGAAACTCGTTATTTATTTATTTATATTAAGTACATTATACATAATCATGCTACGCTATTAATAACTAAAATATAAATTATTACAAATTCTTAAAATATTATTCTTAGTACTTCTTTATTATAATTTGTAAATTTATGGCAACGACTTTGAACACTCTAAAGAAAATTAGAAAACTACATTTTGAAAAATTATTCTAGAAAGTAACTAATGTATACATGTAACAAATATTATTTTTCATCATTATTCTTGTCATTTTTATATTAAATTAAGCCATCAAATTAACGCCTCGTTCTGTCTTATTATCAAAAAATTTAGTGACTATTTAGTATTATATTTTTTATTTTAGATTCTGAGCGGAGCGATGAATGTATTGGTTTTACAATGTTGTACTCTTTTTTTTTTTTTTAATTTTATTTTTTGTGTCTGTCATCACATTTTAGTGCAATAAAAATACTCCGATTTTCTTCATCAGCATCTTTTCTGATAGGAAAGTGAATCTAGTTGGTACTTTGAGGGCTTAAAAGTAAAAAATTCTCAACCCCGCCGAGAAAAACAAAAAGAAAAAATAAATGAAGAAAAATGGAAAATTTTTTCGCAAACCAAATTTTTGACAAAATTTATTTTTATTTTTAAAGTAATAAAGAAATAATGACCGTAAATACATGACATTTTTGCCGAATGTTTATTTAAGCATCTTCTATATACCAAAAAATTTTCAAAATATTTTAACTTTTTTGAGCTATTTATAAGCATAATAAATTTTCGGGTTTTTTATTATTATTACCGAAATAATTTTTTCAGTTAGTCAAAAAACTTGAAAACATAATAAAATTTGTTTTATAACTAGTTGTAAGTGAAAATTAAAGAAGTTCATTATAAGTCTCTAATAGTTTTTTATAAGTGTCAAAAGTTGAAATTTCGAGAAAATACATAAAAATTATGAAATTATAGTTTTTTTTTATTAGGAAATTCATAAAAAAATTTCTATTTAAATCTAAGATTTAAAAATTCAACACAAGGATTTTTATAAGTTTTTTTACATTTCTAAAAAAAAAAATAATAAATTTACTGGAAAGTCAAAGTAATTTTTTATGAGAGTTTGAAATTAAACATTGGATATTCACCCGTTTTCTCCGGGAACGATTTTCTTATTTTGATGTAATTCAAAAAGAAATAATTGAAGACATTTAAAATGTTCACAAAATGTTTCGATTATCAGTTTCTATACACCAATAAAATATAAAAATATTTTGAAAATTTTTGAGGTAATTGTAGGCCTATAAAATTTTTGCTTTTCCAATTTTTTTTTTCTATAAATATCGATAAAAAAATGTTCGTTAAGTCAAATTTCTTGAAAACTTAATATAGTATTTATGATAAGTTGTTAAAATAAGAGATCAAAAATAATAAAAATACAAAGGCACAATTTTTTTTTATAAGCATTTAAACTTTAAATTTTAATCGAAATTCATCATCGAATATTTGCAAATATTTTTGTAGTTACAAATTTATAAAATGTTCAGATTTATAATTAAGGATTGGAAATTTAAAACAAGGTTTTTCATAAGTTTTTCTAAATGTGGTTTTAATAATATTTAATATATAAACTCACACTTTTTTATATGTATTTAAAGTTGACCAAATTCATCAAAATATCGAATGTTTGCAAATTATTTTGTAGTTAAAAGTGTATAAAATTATCTGTTTTTATAGCTAAGGATTAAAAATTTAAAGCAAGATTTTTCGAAAGTATTTAATAATATAACCAATAAATCAAAAAAATACATTAAAAAATTATTTTTTTATAAACATTTTAAGTTCAAATTTGAACGAAATTAGATGATTAAATGAAGAATAACGATGTTAGTCATTTCGTTGTAATTTAAAAATATTTTTTGTAGGTGCTTGAAACTTTTAAATATATTATATTTTATATACTCAATTAAATTTTCTGATGTAAGGTTTTCTGCAAAATTAATTCAACTTACTATATTGTTAATAGTAATATGAATTACTTTAATAGCAATAATATCATAAAATACACTTAGTTATTTAGGTTAACAGGCCGTCTTCGCTCAGAATCGTTTTTCGTATACAATAATTTATATCATTGAATTCAAATTTAACACATTCATGAAAGCGATTCACTCAACACTTACTATATAGCAGAGCTATACCTACTTGCCGACATTTTTTTTTAATTGATCTTCATCAACTTGTGTTGGGGCCATTAGTTATTTACAACATAATATTTTATAATATTGCATTTTAACTATATTTAAATCATAACTTCATAAATGTCTCCACTGGCCATCTAGATAGCTTTATCCATCAAACAATTTACTGTCAAATTTATATACACATATTTGTATTGTGCTTTAGAGTCTAGATTTTATATGTATATCATTAAAAAGATAAAAATATAAAAAATATGCAAGACAGTATACTATGTGTCACATTATTAAACTCGTTTAGAATAAATTCAAAATTTTGCTTTTCTTATTTATTTCACTTGTGCTATTATTAATTTGTTCAAGATTTTTGTGTTTTTCATAAATTTTATAATATTGATTCGATCTACCTCTTTTTAATTGTTTTTATTAAAATGTAAAACAAAACAATCCGTGCAATAATGTAAAGTACAACAAGTAATCAATTATGATGATATATAATATTGTAAGAGACGTGAGTAAGTTATCGCTTACCATTGCTAATACCTATAATTTAATTAATTATTCATCAGTTAAATAATTCGAATTTCCAGTTGCGTTTAAGTCGACTAGGAAGGTTATCAGAGAAATTAATTATCATTGTAAATTAATATTTTATATTTTTATAAAAAAGAGACTATACTTTTTTTTAAAGGTGTTAGTGTTGGAGATCAATTTGGAATGAAAACATTTGTAACGAAATTTAGCAAGATCATTAACAGTCATATCTTTTAGACCTTTGTTTAATGTTATGTTAGTTACATACCATGCAGAACCATCAATGATGCGGTACGATATATTTTGAAATGTTAGGATTGGACAGATATTAAGTGGTTTGGCAGGAACCCAAATGTGTACACCATATGACCAAACTGGTCTGATCACAGCTTTGTACAGATGTGTAGTTTGTTTCTGAAATTTAATTTAAATTTTAGAAGTGGAAGAAAAATGTGCAGTCTGGTGTTAGCTATTTTTTTATTTGTATAAAAGTCTAGTATTATTCCAAGATATATGGTTTCGTTTTGTACTAGAATATTTATGTTATCAAGTAAAATTTTGAGACATTTACCTGGATGGAGAGCAAAAATCTATTTTTATTGATTCATTTCAATGACTTGTTTCTTGATTAGATTTTGGTAAGGTTGACATTTTCTTGCAGGGATTTTACTGCTGTTTGAATGTCATTTTTTTATAGTATTGTTAAGTATTTTGAAAATTTGATCTTCAAGTTAACTTAAAATTTCGGAAAGTAAGAACTTTAATAAATTCATTATTAAAGGAAAAAATTATGGTTGACCATGCTTGGTGAATCACCCTGTTATTTTGAATAATCGTGGCAAAATCGTTTGTTTATTATTGTACCAAATTAATTAAAATATTTAAGTGTTTTATTGATTTTTTTTATATAAGACTATATAATATATTATGCTCTACAATTAAAGTCGTATACATTTTTATTTAAAATCTATAGTTGTTGAATTAAATTCAAAAAAACCAAATTACACTCTTTGGTCATTTGAAGGTTACATAAAGAGGGTGTAATATAATTACCAAATATAACCAAAATAACTTTTTTGTAGTATAGAATGCTACGCAGAAAGAAGTTTGATCAATATTTTTTTTTTTCGACCATAAAAAAGGACTATTTTTGTCCATTAGTATACATATCTATTAAAAAAATAATTTTAAGATTGGAGGAGGGATAATTATACTCATACAAATTATAAAAATATTTGAAAATTTTATAATTCATTTTACCTATAGTTATTGAATACAAGTAAGCAATATAAAAAAAAAATAGTTCAGATAATCAATAATGCAGTATTGCAAAATGTAATTGTTAAATGTAATATTCTTTTACTTTTACCATCTGCGTATAATTATTCCTAGATGCATAATACGAAAATATTTTTTTAAGCTCAACCTTCAAATAATTTACTTGGTAGTCTAATATTTGTTTTCTAAACAGATTTAAAGGAAATGGTTTTTAGCAAAAAAATCCACGATCAATCAGTCATATTAATAATTTTTATTCTTGATATTTTATACAGGGTAGTATAGGGTAGTATACATTATGAAAAATGTACATAATAATTATAAGTTAAATAATATAATATCTTCTTTGCTTGTATTAATAACCATTATAATAATTAATTATTATGATTCACTTATAACTACGAAAAAATGATCAATACATATTAATACTTGCTGTACATGAGTCAAATTAACAACAGAAGTTCTAATCTAACCGAGTAATTGAAGCTTAATCATTATTCAAAATATATTGAATAGTGCTCGATTTGTGACAACGGTTTGTTGACTATATTTGAAATCATAATAATAATAATAAGGTTGGTATTACTATACGTTTTTATTGCAATTCGAAAAACATAAAGTATCACATACACACGTTTATTGACGAAGAAATTGGTAATTTAAAATATTTTGAAACAAAAAAAACCAAAACCACCTGCAGGATGCAAGCAATGTCTGTTCATCGTCTGGATACCAGTGGCCGTGGAAACTCGACTTAGTTCCAAACTTAGCCACCTGCAGGTGAATCTTAAAACGTCACGCATTATACCATTACGATACGTCACGGAAGACAACAGCATAATAATATCTCGATGTTTGTAGTTGCTATTCTGCGATTTCAGCGCACGCCAACAATACGTGGTTGACATTATAATAATGTTAGAACGAGTATGGTACCTCGTCGATTCCACACACACATACACCAACATATATACATACATACATGCGTACAAAAAGAAATTTAAAGCAATAGTTTGGGAATACAATTTATGTTACATAATCTGAAAGAAAAATAATATTATATACACGGTAATTCTCCAAACATGCTCAACATCTTTTTTTTCTTCAATAATACAGTTACTCAACATCTTATTTTTGGAATTTTCAAATATACTAAAATATCATAATTACAAATTCTTGAAAATGTTTGTACTACTTATGGAGAGCCTCGTGATGAAAAAAAGTCTGTTTTTTTCAAATGCGAACCCTTTGTTTATACTGATAGTTATTTGGCTGATAATTTTATAAACATTTTACGAGTCAAACTCAAAATTCAAACGAGCAATTTTTAAGTAATTAAACTTTATGTACTAAAGATAATATTGTAGGTCTGTGGTTAGAAAACTATAGGGGCTTGATAATTTGAAAATTTCAGTAATTAACATTTACCCATTTATATTTTAAAATAAATTCGTAAAAATTATCCGATTATAATAAATACTAAATTCAATACTATAATCTATTTTATATTTTTGTAAAATCATTTTTAAAGATTATTATCCTTAGTATAAACATTTTAGTAACCGAAAAACTTCATTCGAATTTTGAATTAAATACATCAATATTTAAAAACAAATTATTCACTAAATAATTTATAGTAAAAAATAGTTCTCTTTTAGAAAATAGAAATCTAGCCATAGGATACTTCTTTATTAGTACAAAAAATGTCATGAATTTTAAAATGTGATCTTTAAGTATATTTTAAAATTCCAAATATTAGAATTTGAAGAAATTAATTATTAAAGAAAAAATGAGGGTAAGCATGGTTGGTGAATCACCAATATATATATATATATATATATATATATATATATAAATATAACAATACGAACAATATAAACATTAATAAAATAAGTGAACATAATACATAAATTCATTATATTATTATATAATAAAAGAATATAAAATAATTTTAGGTTATAATAATTATTTTAATAAAATTTTACTATTTAAATTATGTTATATGATTACAACACATGGGAATTTTTATTAGAGATCCTAATATTAGCTATATATTTGAGCAATACGAGTAATACAAAATGACAATCGACTTCTAGAATTTAATGATTATACATTGAAGTATTGAATGATATTTCTCTTAATAGTTCTGGACAATCAACATTACTGATTGATATATTAAAAATAAAATATACGTCTAAATATTTTCTTCATAATATCAATAAATCAACGACTAAAAGACAAAGAGAAAATAGAGCAAGTAGTCTATAAAGTCCTCATAGAAAGGTATTTTGAATTTTTCCCCCTTTACTTGTGAAGGTAGATTATGGGGAACTCTATAATACTCATCCATGTTTTACTATGGGTCATACAATGGCATTTGTATGTTTTACAAAAATTTTTAGCATAATGGATTATTAAGCACATAACGATTTCTACAAATAAAACCTAACATTCACATTGCTTTAATACAATAAAACGTATTGAGAAGAAGGAGAGTTGACTTGAAATGATAATACACAGATCTCTAATAGATATTACTGTTTCCAGAAATGTATTATTTATGGAGAAATTAAATATGATTGTTTTTATACGGCGAGTAGATGTAATCTTATTTAAATAAATGCATAAATATATTAAGTGACAAACAATTTTCAACGCGCCAGTTAAAGTTGCCTAAGTGTAACTGAGGCAATCATTCGAGTCCATTTATGGTTGAGTATAACTTGAGATCATCGGAAAAAAACAAATACTGACAGTGTTTAATATCATTAAAAATAGTTTGAACAATATATTATAAAAATATTTGTATTACAGTAAGAATAAACGAGTACCTGGAAAACCAATGTTTAACCGGCGAAATACAGTATTTATCGAACACTCATACTGATAGTAAATGCCAGAATTTCGGACATTTACCGATTGACTATGTTAAATTCTAAGATGAACAAATGAATTCGGTCAAACGCCAAATGATAAAATTGTAGTTTTGACTTTTACAAACTAGAAATATTAAGTCTTAGAATAAACTTCTTTAGGTAAGATGAAATTTAAATTAGTAATTGAAATTTGTTCAACATATTTAATTTTAACTTGTTTTATAAATATAGATGTATTTAAGAAAAAATATAAAATTATTTACTATTGATAATATAAAATTATGCCATAACAAAAAAATATTCTATTATTGATGAATAAGATAAATAAAATAATATGTTTTTTTAATAAGTTACATATTTTATAAATTTTGTTTTATGAAATTTTTAACACAATGGTGGTCATCATGCATTAATTAATTTTCTATTTTAATTTTTTATTATGTTAAGATTCTATTTATAATTATAATCATAATTAAATTTATAATTTAAAAATGATGTGTAACTAAAAAATATAGTTAAATTTATCTTATTTTCAGGCCAGACTAGGTTCATTACCAATAAAAAAAATCAACCGTGAGTGTCATTAATGGATAACTACTCACGTCAGAGTTTAACACGAAAATATTATGCATTTCTTATTATTTTAATTCGTTAACGTGATTAATTATTATTAATGAGTACAAGTATTCTACCTCAAACAAAAATTAATGTTGCCTTTAAGGTATATATCATGTATTGTAAATAAAGAAGAAACAATATATCTAACAATAATACAACATTTAAGTAAATCTATAAATGTATAAGTCTTAGAATAATTGAGTTTTTATTTGAAAATAATAATATATTACTTATGATTATAACACACTTTTTCAAATGATTTATAATCAATAAAAAACTTAGGTTAGAATCAATGTTTAAATACTAATATCACTATAAGAAATTTTATTTAGACATTTTGTTTAATAATACATTTTTTTTTTATCTATTTCGGACTCCGACTATAATAGAAAGTTTATCCTATAAGATTTATCTTTTATCATTTGTAAGAACCAGAATCTACAATAATAATCATTCAAAGTTTGAACGATCTAATGTCTATACCTCAAAATTTACCAAGATCAATCGATAAAAGTCCAATGTTTTGAAATTCACCTAAAGTAGTTGCGGGTAAATTCCATCTTTTGACAGTTGTTTGGCCTATATGTACTACAATATTCTTGGTATTTATACTTTTCCTGTAACCTAATATAATATATACTACAACAATAAATTATTGCTACTGGTCATGGTTAGTTTTCTGTCCCGCGATAATTGTTTATTAAAGTTTCTCGTCTTGCACAGCAGACGCAGACGATTTTCGCGAAAAACGCGTTGTCTATATTGTTAATCGAAAGACGAAATCGACGCAATGATCACATCCAGTCGGCCACAGACATCGTATATCACATGAGTTAATATTGTTAAGTGCAGATTTCGTCTGCGAAATGTGCAAAAGTACCGTAGACGTTTTTCTCGCCAAGATCGTATCTCGGTGTCGGTGCAATACTACACTGGAATATTATAGCCTGTTACTCGATGGTCTTATGTCGTCGAAATGATCGTTTTCAAGTCTGGCCAGTATTATATACTACAGTGTTACCGTACCCGACACAGATCGATTTTGTCGTTCGCCGTCGTAATCATCACACCATTTTATTTATATTATAAGGTCATGTTACATACGCACAGTGGTGTATTTACGGGATGGGGGGATGTTCAAGGGGCTCGAACCCCACCCCATAATTGGCCCATAACGAAGTTTAAGTTTCACTATAGGATTTTAAAAATAGTTATAAAATATGTAACCCACAGCTTTGTGTTTGAAAAATGATGTGGACCCTCCCCATAACGTATTTCTAAGTACGCCTCTGCATACGCATTACCTATAAATAATGATATAAATAGTAACTACGGAATAATAATAATACGCAGGATTCTGATGTACATTTTCACCATTCGACAAATCTTTCGTTGCACTCGTAACTTTTCATATTGTTTCGCTTCATCGTAAGATTAAAAAAAAAATGTTATTAACACACTAGTTTCTCTACTTAGGCGTGTTCGAAGATGCCCGATTGCAGCCCGAATTTCGGTAGCCTTATAAAAGCGTCTAAAACACATTGGTACAGAGTGAATAATAGTTTTATTTGACCCAAATCATATATTTATCATTTTAAAAATAATGCTTGATAGGGATAAATAATTTTTACATCATGTGTGCAATGAATGTGCAAAAAAACCAATTGTACGCCTAAAAACATATCGATGTAATTATGTGTTTTCACGGAACAAAAAAGTCTTATCGATAATATTATTGAAAATAAAAATTGAATATTTCTCATGACTATAATAAATAGTTCAAAAATAATTTAATTATTTTAAATATCATGACGTATAGGAAATATTATTATAAACAATTGGTGAAAATTGCAAGTATCTACGACAATTTCTTTATGAATTACAACAATATAAGGAAATCGATTTTATCGAGAACTGAATTTGTGTAAAAATATCTGTTCTTTCATAATTATTTTGTTTTGATTTTCTCGATTATTGAAGAGTTAAAGAGTCTTAGAAATTTTTTAATTTTGTCTCTTCAAAGTAACAACAAGATTCACTCTCTTCTCAAAAAAAACGCTTAAGTTGAAAATCAAACCCTTTTTTTCTCCTATAAAAAGCACATTAAGACACAGAATAAAAATTCATCATTGTCAAAAAACTTCACTTCGCTCAGGGTTTCAAAAATGAAGACCAATAAATCTACTGATTTTGAATTTTTAGAATATAAAATGAAATAAACAAATCAATTTAATTATTTTTTTTTTTAATTTGCAAAGTGTTATTATTTGAAGAATATTATAATTTTACAGTTTTTTTAGTCGTTACGTGCATTCATAAATATTTGATATTACCGGACAATTCTGTTTATGTTAAAAACTGAATAAAAGACGCAATCGAGATAATTATTTAAATTTAATAACCTCTGAAAATCGTATTTCCTACCTACTTGGTTGAGACGGCAATCCATATGGGACGTATTACAAGCAACTGCGAGTAAACTCCGATTGTCATTTTTTATTCGACAAATTATTCGAAATAATATGTTTATTTTAAAAATCTGGTACAGCGTATTCTATGTATGCAAATAAAAATATGAGTGCAAATGCACTGAGCGTTACTTTGCTGTTTATCAAAAGCTTAAAGAAAAATGCTTCTTTTAATTGACAAAGTTTTACTGAAAAATTCAAAAGTCGTATGCAGATATTGTTTTACTATTTCAAGATTTATCATAACTTTTAATGAGATATTTTATCGTGCCATAATAACGAACAAGTCTGACAAACACTTTCCACGTTGTTTTTTTGCCAGGAGATGAAACCAACAGAGTATTTTCAAAAACAAAAAATCCGAACGTATTCGATTGTATAATTTTTCCTTTATTCCAATGTTTTATAACATAATAGAATTTCAGAGGCGTGTGAAACGATTTTTACGTATCAAACTTTTCAGTTTGTATTTGTAACTGTTTATCAAAAGTGAAATTGTTTTCCGATTTGTTTCTAAAGTAAATAAAAGTTAAGGCCGAACAAACAAAGAGTAACGCTTGTTATCCATAATATTAGTCGAACAGAGTAAATAATGGTTTTTTCAACCCATAAAATATTTTCGCCATAACGCCATTTCAAGATTAATGTTTAACAGGAATAAATAATATTTCCATTATTATGATTGTGGAAAAAACAATCGTTCATCCTATAACTCACCGATGTATGTGTTTTATAACTACAGTTTTAGACTTAATATTTTAGACTTATTAATCAAGTCGTTAATAATATTGTCGAAATGAAATTATGTAAATTTTATTTACTACAGTTTTGCTAAGAATATATATGTTCTATGTTACATTATAATATTATTATAATAAATTCCACATCAATTTGGACAATATGAAAAATGTGTTTATATAGAAACATTGTAATACAAACATGGTAAAAATATTGTTTTAGACGGACATTTGTATGTATTATTATTTTGAATTACGCTTGTAATTATTTAACGCCTACTTGTTATGCGAAGCTTAAGCGTACGATACGTGTACATAACCATATTATACAATATATAAATACAAAAACGTATTCGTTAAAGTTTCATGTGCATTAAAATTTTTTGTTTTTCGTTAATTTAACTCGTGCTCAATGCTAACCCTCTGAATATTTAATTATGATACTTTTATTTTTTTTAAATATTTTTATTTTTTTTTTTTTTTTTAGGTGGGTGGCTGACGACAACTGGAGTCCCTGTAGCAAAACATGTGGAGGCGGAATGAGGGTACGACACGTTTATTGTGTGGAAGAAACAAATGGCACTAGAACAAAGGTAATGAGAATTGAATTAAAAATCAAATTAAACTCGTAATATAATTACGAATGGTTTCAATGCAGTGTTTTTTTTTTTTTATTCCACGTTGAAAGCTAAAGCAAGTCGTGAAAATTTCGTCGGTAATTAAACGTTTTCTGCGGTTGCTGAACAGGCACATATTCCCATATTATGTACGCGCATTAAGGCCCATACGTATATTAATTGTAGTTCTGAATTGACCGATTGATTGGGGACGCAGTAGCTATATATTTTGCCATTTTCTAATAGAAAACTGCATTTATTATAGTGTAGGTTTTTTCCGACTAAAAAACATTAACATTGGATAATCTCTAAAAATAAATCAATTCATATTTTAACCAAAATTAATTTGAAAACTACTTGAGTATTGTTCAAACCGTAGTAAAGAATATTATAAAAGCGACAATTTAACAGTCAATTGATATGACGATTCGAGAAAATATCGTTCAAGTATTTATTTGTTTATTGTTTTTGTTTTTTTTTTTTGCTGTTCTATTTAATTTTTTTTAATTTTTATTTATGGCCTAAGCACTATGAAAAAAAAAATGGTCCATACAAATTAAATTTAAATATAATGGTAATATTAATTATAATCAATGTTTAACAAAAGTTTATTATAAATTTAAAAACAATTTTTTAAAAAATAAGTAAATTAAAAAGTGTGTTCTGAATATACATTATACTCATTTTTTATACAATTACCTCTAAATTGGAGATTATTAAAATATATAAATAAATTGAAAAAATATTCATATCTTGTGACTTTTGTAGTATTATTAAAAACTATAAAATTATAATATTATATATGCTTAATTATTATTACTCATAATATTTGTTCATCTCTGACGTTATATTTTTCTTCTCATTTTTATATTAAATTTTGCACAACAGATGCATTATTGCATTTTTAATTTATATTAATGTTAAATGTATAGATTTAAAAAATATATTATAAGGTTAATGACGAAAATAAAAAGTTAATTATCTATCAATATTATCATTGTTCATCAAATGAGTAATAGTAATTACGTCTTAACAAAACATTTTTGCTTGAAAATTTATTAAATTATTAGTTTTTTTGTATAAATTCTACCTATCTGAATTTACTAGGTACCAAGTGTAAGTTTTTACATTATAATATCTGTGTTGTTACTTTTTTTATATTGTAGTCCTTTAAAAAGTTATTTGTTTTGTTATACGTTTTGCGAGCGTAGAATGCGGCTTTGTAATATACCTATTATTTTAACTAAATGAATGTTGAGCCGATGAAAATGTTGCCCCACCCTAAGAAAAACTAAAATGACGCCCCTCCATTAGGTTAAGTTAGTTTAATTAATATTTGTAAATACACGATAGTGATATAGTTACTAGATATTTCGAATGTGATCTACCTTTTTTTGTTGGTAATTGTAAAGGAGATGGTTTTTTTTTCAAAGTTTATGTATTCTATGTAGTTTTTGAGTTAGTAAACTTAAAGTACCAACAATAATTTTCCTAAATAATTGGTTCAGAATATGATATGAGGATTGACATTGTTTATTTTTGAAAATTGTCCATGTATAATATAAGTAAGTACCGAACTAAATTTTATGTCAAAATATATATGATTTCGCGATATCGATTAAACAATAATAACACGTTTGTAATAATATATTGTTATTACGTTAGTATTCTATTATTGTGTTACATTCATAGGGTGGAAATCATGATGACATTAAGTCACGGATTAAATACACTCAATATATATTGCAAATATTTTCAACACTCCGTATAAACAATCTCGATGTCATTTAAAACAATAGATACGACCTATACATATTATGTACCTAAACGTCCGAAACCCATAATGTTTCATAAATATAATAATTATAATGATTTGATTTAATATTATGACGTAACGACGTATTGTATTTTATTGACTGCGTTGTACACCAATGTGTAAATAATTCGAATAATCAAAAATAATGAAATATTATAATCATTAATCGTTGAACCTGCAGAAGTGCGATTGAATATAATAATTATTATTACGAGCAGTACTACACTAATACGTCACAATATCATTATATTATGTTCAATTACTATTCGTAATAATTGATAACAATTAAATACAACAATATTCAGTATACATCCTACGCGTACTTAGTACATTTCCCACGGATGTATAGCAGAAAAACCGTCATAGAAATAATAATTAAACGGTTTTTTTTTTTTTTACGCTGTTCTAATTTTGAAATAAGCTATTGAAGTGTGTAACTGTCATCCGATCACATTGTTGTAAATTTCACATAATATTTTATACAGTTATTAGAATGCAATATTATAATTGTGCTTACAATAGTAATAAACCATAAAAATATATTATTTTAGTACTTATAACTATAAATAAATGATTTCGTAATGTTTCTGCGTAACAGCTATGCACTATCATAATAGTAACCATTAAATGGGTGTCTACGAAAGCGTTTAATATATAATATATGAATAACTATGCGTTATAATAATGTTGTCTGTGTCTCTGAAGATGAGCATTTCAGCAGAACATAACTACTATCGGCGCGGCCTTATATTTTAGTACGACTTTTTTTGTTCTTTTCATTAAGGACGTCTGGTTATAATATTGTAACCATCTCTACCGAATATTCTCCGAAAAAAATACGGTTTAACATAATATTATACAGGGTTTTTGATCAAGCAGGCTTATCCCCATTTTTATTTCAATAATGAATTTATTCAAATTCTGATTTTGGAACTTTTTTCATTTACATAAATACCATATTTTAAATATATAGATTTTTATACTATGCAAGAAGTGTCCTGTACAAATTTATTTTTCTCATATGAGAATGACTTTTATTCATATAAATTCTTAATCAAAAGGCTTCTTTAGAAATCTTGATATATTTAAATCGAAATTCAAACGAGTAGTTTTTGAGATATTTAACATTTTGTGTTAATGATAATAGGCCCATAATAATGGGTTTGGGAAATAATATAGGAGCCATGATGATTTAAAAAATTTAGTAATTAGTATAAATCTATCATAATTTTATAATTTTTAAAAATTGTAAAAATCGTCTGTGTATAATATAAATACTAGATCCAATCTTATATAATATATTTTACATTAAACTAATTAACCATTTTTAAGGACTATAATCCTTAGTAGATATTATATACATTTATTTTAATAATTATGAAACTACTCGTTCAAATTGCGATTTAGATACGTTGACATTACCAAAAAAATCAGTTGCTCTATAAATTGTAGTAAAAACAGTTGGTTCTCATTTGAAAAAAAATAAGTCTGTAAACCACCATATGACACTTAAACAGTAGGAAAAATCTAGATCATTAAAAATATGGCACTTAAGAATTCCAAAATTTTAATAAATTCATTATTAAGAAAAAAAATGGGGCTGAGCACGTTTGATGAATTGCCAACAATATAATAATATTGCTATTGCGCAGCGTATAATAGTTGGTTATTGAGAAAGTAAACCGTCGTTGTCTGTTATTGTAATCGTGGTCCATACGTTAGGAAAATAATACATTTTAATATTATAATAATGTTAGTATGTGCGACGATTAACGTCACTGATGTCTAACTCACAGTATTTCGAATTCCGAGCAAATCGAGTTGAACGTTCAAATTTCGGCGGCGATGATATTCGCAGTAGCATGAGAATTCATATTATTACGAATGTTGTACATTATTATTTTCATCTGGTAATGTGAAGTCAACGTTTGAACACTGATCGAAAAAAAACCGATCAAATAAAATGCAAGCAAAGAGATGTCATATTTCTTCGTGACAAACGGAAACACTGTATACAATAACTAAACATTTTAATGACGTACAATGCACGTTTTGGATTTATAAATCGATATCTGCCGAAATACGTTATCATTACAAACCGTGTTACGACCAGTGACCACCAAGTGTGGTAGTAACAATGTTCTTGGACTCAATTTTTTTCAACTCGTAGTAGTGCAGTGTTGTAACGATGAGGTTATATTTTTTTTTGCCCTATAAGATATCTAACTTTTAAAAATATGATTATTGTAATACGGCGTTTTGGATAGGCAAAATAGGTACACAACCGTTGCAAATCAATTTTAATGTTGTCTTGTGTTACTAAATTCAGTTATTAATATTTAACCACATAAAAATAATAAAATTATAGGTTACTTTTCAGATTAATATGACTGATGTAGAATCATTTTATTGGTAATACGTGTGGTGTGCCGAATTACAACAAAATCAAATATCGAAAAAACGTTTCATTTTGATAAAATAATAACGCTAAAGGATAAATAAAAATATGATTACTCAAAACATAACAATATCATTAAAATATTAAATAAAATGCATAACTTTAATCAAACAAATATATTTTTGTTTGCTGTATTTGTACACAATACTATACATAAATATTTACTATGAACTGGCATAATTTTATTTTCAGTTATAGATGGTAAAAAGTAAATCCAGTTATGTAATAAACGATACTAAGTACAATTCCTGTTTATGTTCAAAAATAATTTATTTAGAAATCCTTCATTAGAAAAATGTAATGACCAAGGAAAATTATGATTATAAATTTAGTGACGAACTTTAATGAATGCATGTTTAAAATCAAATCAAATGAAGTCTGTGACTGTTAGTAATTAGACTTGATGGAAAGATTAAATGCAACATCACTTATAAAAAATAATGTAACAATATAAAAGTTTAAATAATTATAACATTAAAGATGTAAAACAAAATGCAAAGTAACATTAGAAAATTTCAAAAACTTAAAGACAAAATTTAAATAACATTAAACATAAAAGTATAAAATCGTTTTAATTCTTATAGTTACTTTCAAATAGAATAAAATAAATTTTTTAAATCCAAGAATTGATTAAAATATGGTGTATGTATAACTATTATAAATTTACATAATATTATCATAATAATATATCTATAGGCAGTAAAGACTAAATGCAATATTTTATGTAATAGCAAAAATTAAATAAAAATCAATTTTACGTTGTACCGCAAAATTTTAATTAACTTACTCGAAATTGTACTAAATTTGATCATTTAACTCTGCTGATAGATTTTATATAAAGGCTGATAGATACTGATTTTAAACGGACTCTTTTGTCTGCGTGTTTTTTTTTTTTTTTTTGGCACTAGCTGTGATCACGGTCATGTCTTTACGACTTATTTTTCTGTAGATAATTTACAATTTAAAAGACTGATTGCTGAACAGTGAACATCACCAGATATTACAATATAGTAAAACCTCTTTATAACGGACCCCCTATAAGACGGAAATCCCCTTACAACGGAAAATGACAACAGACCCGTATAATCCTTATCCTGTATATTTTAGTATCTCTAGAACGAAACTTCATTGAATGAAAAATCAGTTGGTACAAAACGATTCCGTTATAAGGAGGTTTTGCTGTACACTCTTTGTAAAATCAACTTTTCAATATCACTTTATATATTTTATAACATGATAGTACATCGAACATAAGATGTATACAATAAATGAGAAAACGGCTAGAATTTCCGATTCACTACTCATCGCTTCATCGTCATTTTCATTTTAAAAGTAAATTTCCATATTATATGATATATTTACTTCTTAAATATAATTTGTTAGATATTTTAACTAAATGTTAAAATGTTGAAAGTTTTGAATTACATATATGGGCGTGCTTTAGAAAAATTATTCTAAAAAATTCAACGATATGAAAAGTAAAAAAAACACTATCCAAGACAAATAAACGTGAAAGTTAATACCTATATTATATATATATATATATTTGTAAACCTTGAAGTTGCAAGTAACAGCTGCTGTACACTAGCACGATTTGCACAAGCCATAATATAGTCCATAAATATAATATATTTGTATACGTATTTCTTTTTTCGAAAACACATAAAATGTAAAGACAAACGTGTACCGTGTGTTTCATCTAATACAATCACCTAAGTACAATAATTATACCTATATAAATGTATTAAATATAATAATATTATATTATGGAATAACGCGCTAGCGCGTGTATGATGCATTATTGTAAGGACCAAATGATTATATTCTGTGCGCCAGCAGCTAATTATAACAGCAATATTGTAGGCGCTGCGGGGGAGGGGCTCGCGAAGGAGGATCGTTGGGCGTAGTGGTAGAAAAGTGGAGTGGCGGCGAAAGCGTTCCAAAAATTCGAGACGGCGGCCAAAAAGTTACGCTCCCACGGCGGTCGTTAACGAACTCGTCCCGCACGGCGTGCGTAGTTGGTGCTAAGTAAGCGCGTCCGTCCGTATACACCTATATGAGTGTGTGTGTGTGTAATATATGATGTAGTTATATACTATATACTATTATATATATATAATTGTAGTTTATAGGTAAAAATAATAATTATATATATACAGGGTAATTTACCAAACGTGTTCATTCCCGATATTTCCTTAAATAACGATTTTATTCGAATTAGGATTTTTAAAAATATTTATATATACACGGAGATATTTTTAAATTCTGGAAATTTTTTATTAACTACTTAAGTAGTGTCCAGTGGCGATACAAAACTTCCGTTTTTCAAACGAAAACTCCCTTTTTTACTGTAAATTATTTAATGAATGATCTTTTATAAAAATTTGGATATGAATAATTTAAAATTCAAACGAGTTGTTTCTCAGATATTAAAACGTTCATAATAAAAATAACAGTACAACAGAATCTTTAAAACGGTTTCACAAAAATATAAAATGGATGGTATCTAGAAATTATTGTACTTTATCTTTTTTACAAAAATTAAATTGTGATGATTAATATTATAATAATTATAATTTCAAATCACCATAGCTTCAAATTTGTTATTGTAGACCTAATAACATTAGTACACAAAGTTTAATAACTCAAAAACTACTATTTATAATTCTGATTTTGATATTTGATAATTTTTTGAGATTTTGAAAATATGATCATTAATATATTTAAAAATTCCAAAAATCAGATTTTGTGTACCTAACTGAATAATTGGAGAAATAAGGAGATGAGCATGATTGATGAATCATCCTATATATGTGTATATATATATATATATATATATCTCGAATTTTCTTACTATATCTGTTTTACTCTAGTCTAGCGCATCTAATGTTTTGCTCGAAAATTTAGTCATATTTTGCAGCCCTAAAAAAGAAAATTTGATAGAAAACCGACGATGAAAAAGTTTATTAAAGCTAATGACTATTGGATAATCGACAGCCATAGATCCCGCATCTTTCGTCATCGATTAATAAGTTTATATAATATAAGTAGCACCACAATGAATAATTTATTTTATTGAAATTAACCCATTCCTCCCATATTCCTCGAATACAAAATATAAATAAATATTGAACTACTATGGTTAGCCTTGAGCATGTATAATATTACTATTTCAAGTATTAATTAATAAAAGTAGCTTGCATTACGAATTTGTGATACCTTGGCATGAAAGCAATTGTTAGATTAGGTAATTATTGTAAAAGTATAGAATATGACTTAACCGACAATATTTACGTCATGTGTATTATACACGATTTTCAAAAACTATGTATTTAATTTCTTCGCTCTAGCTTAACCATGCCTCGTATCATTATACCACTTAAATATTAATTCATAAAACGACTAAAATGATGCTATCCTTAGAAACAAAAATTTAACTTAAGTTCACGAAATAAATTTAAAATGATTTTTTATTATAATTGTAGTGATTTCATAATAAAATAACATCTATTCAGATTTAAGAATCGTTTTTAGAATACAATGATTTATTTTTTAATACAAAAATATTATAAACTTTGCCGATGACAAATCAAATATTAAGTATCTTCTAGGTATAGTAAATAAAAATAAATTAGAAATCTTCTATGATCATATTTTATCTTAAATGTAATACGTTTATATATATACAGTGTATTCATTTTGAAACCGCAACAGCAGTTTTTATAACATTTATATATCACACACTATTGTAAAAGTCAAAACGAGCTGTTTACATTTGAGCGAGTTTATAAAATGTTTAATGCATTTGAGCAAATAGGCATACCTTCTGTATTTGAGTGAACATGTTTAGTATTGTATATTACGTTTAAGTAAAATTTATTTTTCTCACTGTCATTTTAACAGAACTGAAACCGTCAACGGATATCATAATATGACGTATAATTGAATGATATATACGTACTAAAAATAAATTATAATTATAATATTCACACTTTATAAATTAAAAAAAAAATTAATTAAACTGTTCATTTAATATTATATTATATTTTAATAATTGAATTACAGTAGATTTGTTAGTCTCCATTAAAAAATAAATAAATTCAATGACATCTAATTAACATAATATGTTCTTCACTACTTTTCATCATGTGATAAACTACTGTAGAGACGTATATCGAGAGAGATCGCCCATTGAGGCCCAAAGTGACCTTTTTTCATTTTTTACAACTCGATTTCGACCTGTATAAAGTAGGTAGAAAATACAGTTTTCAATGGCTATTAAACCTGAATAAATATTCTGATTGCATATTACTCTTACGTATTTTTATATAAATATAATATAGTGCATTCTCGCGAGTTAACAATATTCGGCACTAACGATTATTTCTATCCCATTAAAGATAAGATAGAAAATGAATTGCAAAATTGCAAAAATAATGGGACTCGGTTATAAAATGTTAATCGATATAAGTAGAAACAAAAAGAAGAAGATATTTATATAACATTATTTTATTCCATAAAAATGAATTTTTAAACTTTCGAAAATTATCGAGCATTATAATATTATTATTAAATTACTATGAATTCAGAATTGACTGTATTAATACAATTGTTGTGTTAGTTTATATAATAATGACTAATATTTAAAAGTTGATATTTTGTGTGTTGGTGTGTATGAAAATTAAATAATTGTAAATGTTATTTTGCGAACCAGCGTATGCCATGAAGCATTTGAGAGAGTTACTAATATTTGGAACGCAATAAGACCATCTAATTTCAAATCACAACGGGAATCTCCGATTTCGATATCACCAAAATTACCTTTTTACCTAGAAATTTATCGATTTCGCCGAATATTTTGTAAGTCTAGGGTATTACTTTGCAGTAAATTCATCTTTAAATCTGGTAAAAGCACAAAACAATTTATACAGGGTGATTTGTTAAGCATGACCTCCCACTATTTTATTTCAATAACACACTTATTAAAAATCTGATTTTTTGAATTTTGAAATATACTTAAAAGTCATACTTTTAAATTCTCCGGATTTTTTTTTACTACTTAGGAAGATTCTACTAGGGAGATAAAAACTTCTATTTTTACTGTAAATTTTTTAGAGGATAATTTCTTAAAAATGTAATTTTCAAATACCAACCCAGTAACAAAACAGTACATTTGGTAATATAATATAATACTTATTTAATATAAAAATTTTCTCGGTGATATTCTCATTACTGGTTTTCAATAAATTGTAACATGTTTTTTTTTTTGTCACACTTGCACCGAAAGTTTAATTTTTTATGCCAGTTGAAGCGTTTGAAAGTGACTTCTTTCCATGCAGCAGACAGTAAATCCTGTTACGCAGTGACCAGTAAAGTGGAAATCCACTAGGCAGTGGTCAGAAAGGTTACTGTTTAAATCAGATTAAAATGCACATGTTGGATGTATAATAACTGGTAGGTGGGTCACTATCATGTTGTTCTATATGAAACAGGCGTGACCAAAAAAGTATGTGTGGCTCGTAAGGGAAGGCAATTTCCCGCCCTTACAATATACTGCTGTGGAATTCTTTACAATTTATTACAAATTTTACATTGTATTTATTATTTTATATTTTATTATTTTACTATTATATAAATATAGGTAGATGATAAATAAATAAATATAATTTTTTTTTGAAGCTTAAATAAGTACGATGTTTGACAATCATTTAAATAAAAAAAAAAAGATAAATTTGCTACGGTCAACTGGATTTAACTATCTTGTACAATCAATTGAAAATGAAAAATAATTAGAATTAAGCGTATTATAGTATTACGCCGTGTATCAATTATTATTTTTGTAAACTATCGATAGGATGGACATTAAAAATGAATACCAAGTGAAATCGATAAAATGCTCATAAACAGAACTCAAATTGTTCATTGTTGAACATCTCATTGTACTCGTTCGATGTACATTTTTCGCAACTCGTCTACACACGTCATTGCGAATTCGTATGTAGGCAAAAAAGCAATTAGCCCTAACGCATTACTGCCAGTAAAACACGTGTAGCAATGTGACCTCAATTAATAATTTCTCATTAACAATTTTACCGAACACACGACGCACTAACATTTTCTATGGAACCAATAAATACTTCCAATATCCACGTTATTAGTTTCGATTCGACGAAACGGTTGTTTTAAAATCGACCGAATATTATACGATTTGGTTTGTTGGGTCGAGAATAAAACTTTGATTTGACGGTAATATTAACAACAGCAATTGCAATAAGTGAAAGCCACAGGCGACCGTTTTAGACACGCGCAGCGGTGGCGGATCGTGTAATAATATTATATTCGACTAAATCTACGTCATTGAGCTACAGCATACGACAAAATTATATACTATTATTATTGTCCGAGTATTGTGAATCGTTAGATTAAATTGTAGCGAGCAGGTACACGATATTTTAAGACTTCGTTCAATATAGTAAATAAATACAAACTTTTTTAGTTGTACCGCCGTTTCGGATATTAGTATAGTGTATATTATTATTATTATCATATTAATCATTATTAATATTATATAATATATCGATAATAATAACATATATAATATATATATTAATATCCTATAAACCATATTAACACAGTCCGAAAGGTAATCACCTAGCCAGAATTCATAGTCACCTAACCCGGCGGCTAATTTTCTTGGTCGTAACTTGTGAGCCCCCGGCAATGAAAACAAATTTATTCCTGATCTTATCAAATATGTTATAAACGATATAAGTGAATTATTACATATAACTTATGACATTCATAACTTTATTATCACTCATACGGTTGATAGACAATACCATTGTCAATGAATTTTTAGTAGAAAACTAAAATGTTACGCACAAATCAAGTATGTAATTTTTTTTTTCTTAAATAATTTTAAAACTTTTATAAATACTTATAATATTGGCATAATATTAAAGCCTTATAATAATTATGAAATAAATTTAATTAATAATAAACTGAAAATGACAATATGTTTATAGAGTAATACTTTAATTAATATTTAGATTTCAGTAGCCACTTATAGATATTTCTAATAATTTATAAGATAATAGTAATAACACAATCATAACTATCAATTATTTTTGTACTTAAAAAGTATGTACGAGCAGTTGATATAGTTTTAGGTTGATGGTAGTAGAATTGACCAAAGACCCATTAGTTCCATCTATAAACTTGAATTCAACGAAGATTAAAATTAACGATCCCTCCCTCGTTCTATAAATATCATACTAATTACATGTCAATTATTTATACGATTTATAGTTACAATCTGTACGATAGATTTGAAAACTAGACGTGTACCTTACATATTACAATATTTAATATTATATAACTACAATACATATTATCGAGTACTAACCCGCTCGTTGCCAGTTGGTAGACGTACACCATACAAAAATACTGTATAGTCCATACATTGTCGTCGAGTGCTTACTCATTTCCCGGGGAGTTCAATTATTCTGAATTATTCACGTCGAGTCGTCGCTTGCTTTTTAATCCCATCGAACCACTGCACCGGCACTTACCTAATATAACGGATTCTTAGTGAACGACTCTATAATCGATTATTATTAATACTAAAATAACTACTACATTTTTAATAATATTGTCAATAATAATTACAATATGAATCGTTTGAAAGAAACGCTTGTTTACGGATATTTGACGTAATATTACAATAATAATAACAACGCGATGTACCATTTTACCGTAATAATTACTACCAGTCTAGTGGCATTTTATATACTCGTAGATGAAGAGGTTGTGGAGTAAGAGTTCAATTCGGGCTTGAGGTCTGATGTTTGTGTTTTATCGTCGAGCGCCAGTGAACGTAATAATATGTTTCATTACTTTTCTTTACATTAATTTAATCAAGCTGTACATAAAGAAGAAAATTTAAATTTCTAATATTTTTTCGAGTGATTCTTATTCTCGTGTATTTTTGTTGATATTTAAAAAAAAAATCTTTACTGAACTTACTACAGTTGGAGTACACTGGTGCTATTATTAACAATGTTAATAATTCTGAAACTAAATTGTATTTATTTTCGCTATATTATGTAGATACTGTAAATTATTACAATGAAAATAATCATTTTTATTTCAGCTATGGGCCGCCTATTACATTTTAAGTCTATCAGTCATTTTTTCTGTTAAAATACGTTGTAATGATTGTTAACTCAACAAATAACTATTTGATAAAAAAAAAAAAATCGAATTAATAAATAGTATGGAATAGTAAAAATTGCATAGTCTCTTTAATTGTTGTGTCTTTACGTCAACTTATGATTTTAAGCACTAAGCTTGACTAATTGCCGACTAAATCACACTTATAAATTATATACTATTATTGTAGTTATTACAATATATACAACTGCAGAATAAATTATTATTTTATGTCAATTATGTGGTATTATCACTCAGCATCAATCAATGATCGAAAAATCCTGCATCAACACAAAAAAAAACATAGCTATTCCATAATTTTCTCCTCGAACATTAAAACAATTTAAATTACCATCTACCTATTTATTTTTCTGTTTGACGTTTAATTGATTTACTTTAAAATGTGCACATAAAAGATTCTTATGTAAAGCTCTCGTATTTACGAAGCAAACTATAATATACGTGTTATATTCTATAACTGCGCATGTATTTATGCATTAATACAATTAACTGTAAAAATATATAAAAATGTCTGTTATCTAATACTATAAAATGCATAGTTAAGAAAAGATGATCCGTTTAAAAGCAATATTTTGTGTGCACAGATTCCACTCGTTATTTATAAGATAATTATACAAAAAAAAATGTCACAGTAAGGAAGCTATTCCATAAAACAGTCACTGATGAGTGAATGAATCGGAAATAATGACCGTTATTTAAAGGTAATAGAAGTGCATTATTATAACTTCCAGATAACCGCTGTATAAAGAGTGCATGCAAATTAAAATAATATACCAAATACATGCATGATAGATATATACTCAAAACTGATTTATGATATATGCAACATTTAAAAATTATTTGCAATACGCATATTGTTTAAAATATTAAAAACATGTGTAATGCATATTATAAATATAAAAGTTAAAAAAATTAAGTAATATTACTTTAGTTTTAAATTAGTTTTGTTATTTGAATATATTTTTGAAACTTTAAGCACTTCGTAACGCATTCAATTTAAATTGAACACTGGTGATGAAATATACAATGGGTCATCGCGTCCATTGCGTTATCGTAAAAGTTCAACGAGATAACTAACATATTTTTTTCTAGTTTGAATTCTTCCGTGTATTATTTTTTTCAACAATTGTAAAAAAAAATATGTAGAAAAAATATTTATATTTTGACCGTTATTTAGAGAGCACTTGCTATATATACTAAAAAAATTACCTTTACATTAAAGGCAACCGTTAACGGAAGTCTCACTGTATTTTATGTTTTCAAATATGAGTACTCAATCTGAAACTATGGGTTATAATATTTTATATAAATAGCGAGTCGGCGTGTGTGAGAGAAAGTACCTAAATAGTCTAGAGATAGACCTGTTTACTGATTAATATTTGTCGGTAGTATCATAAGGTATATCAAAGTAATAGTAAATAGATGGGATCTAATAGATGTATATTATAGTAGATAGATGTATATTATGGAGAGTACTGTGGATACAATATATTATAGAGCAGAGCAACTTAAATCATTAATCAATTAATTGATGAGGCTGCGTAATAGTTTCTCGGTCGATCGATGTATATGTGCATATAATATATTATATACTCGTCACAATGACATATTTACATGATTTAATTCGTCTGTGAGTTAATCAACAATTCGCGTATACCTACGGCGTGATGCGATTTGTATATTATATTTAATGGAATTTACTAAGATGGAATATATTTTATATAGGCAGTAATATATTATTATCGTGTTTATAATCGAAAGAATAAAACAGAGCACTTATAATACTTATTATACGCGTTGTTCGCACGACGGTTTTTCTATTATTATTGCGATGTACGACAACTGCAGATGTCTCCCTGAGCTCATCGTCTCATTAAAATTCCCAAAAAGGCATCGTAAAGTTCTTTTGTTCATTTCGTTTTGTGTTCGATTTTCTTCCGTCCGTCGCATATTTTTAAACCCACGGACACAGCGCAGTGTACACACACAATGCGAGTTTTCGATAAACACTCGCCGCGGCGGAGTCGGCAAGTTCAACGTATAGCGCGTTGAGACTTTTCCGAAAATAAATTAACGAAAAACACGACATTAAATATAAATCAATCCGTGTGGTTGTAGTGGTGGGAGTGGGTGGAACAATGAGCGAGCGTATCGCGTAACGATAGTGTGTCACGTAAGGTTTATTCGAAAGCCGAAGAAAGAAAACAGAATAAGCCATAAACATCAAAATCGGAGGTTTTATTGTGGTTCGCAAAATCAATGTAAATACAAATAGCCGTTGATATAAAAATAAATCTCGGTATAAATTAGAGTCTCGGGATCGTATAATTGTATTTTAGTATTTTACCCGTCGGTATATAATAATTTATGCACGATAAGGGGGGAAAAAAACCACCGTACGTTTGGTGTATACGCGCAGAGATACTACTCAACGGGCCCGGTGGTGTTCGATGAGCATTACGAAATTACATCTCCGAACTCGATTTCGGTTTATGCGTTTGATAATAATAATAATATGTATTGTCACTGTAATTAATATTGTTTTTGTTTTTCTCTTGTGTGGGTAGGTAAGGTACACGATAGTGGGTGTAAGGGATTCGAATGCGAGTCTTGATTTAAAGCTTACGTGCTGAAAGTACCAGCTAATATACCTACATAAAACGAAGGAACTTTTGAAAAATATTCAACGAGATTATTACTGATTGTCGTTATTGAAAACAAATTTAAGTAGGTAAAATAATATTATGTTTAAATGTTTTTATCATTGTCATTTTTTAAGTATTTACCCTTTTTTTGTATGACTTTGTACATTTTTAATGTCTGCATATCTTTAATTCCAATATACATGCAAATCAAATTATGTAGTATTACAATTACCTATATATTATATATTATATATTAATAATTATGAGTTGTTACGACTCGTGAAGGATGTACTTTTATTACGAATAAATAACAACCTATTCAATACATATCACTTTCGCTTATTGAAAAACATTTAATGAAAAAAAAAAAATATTTTATAAGTAATAACTAATGAATATTTAAAGCTTAGATGATTGGAGTGAAGTAGCACAGGGGTATATATCGCAAAATGACGGTCCGTAACTCCGCGCATTTACACTTTAAACAATTATAACTAATTAGGTAACTAATCGTCGTTTAAAATTTATTTTCGTTTAGGAATTAAAATTTTCAGAAAAATAATTCTTCATCGGAATATAAAAATAAAAAAGTATGCCGTCGTTAAAGAAATAAAAAATAGAAAAAATATACATTTTATCAAAAATATTGTTATGTAATGATATTAAAGTATAATATAAGATAATATATAAAGAAAATATTTCCATAAACGTTAATACTTTTCGCAAAAATCGAGGATTTATTTTTAAATAATCGCCTTACGCCTATAATATGTGACGGGTAAATTATGTATAACTCTACCTATACAGTTTACATTGATCGTGTTTCAACGTGTTACAATTATTATTGTAATACGTTTTGACGTACAATCAATGGAAAATCACTCGCAAGACACGCACACACTATAAAAACTTTGCCTTTCCTTTTTTTTCTATTAGACCGTTTATAATGCGTTAAACCGGGATATTACGCTCACATTTAAATATCAATTGACGTGCAAATTATTGGGGGTTTTTTGCTTCCTATAAATTGTATCATAAACATTTGCATGATTATTTAAGTGTATGAAATAAAAGTTTTTTCGTCACGCGTTTTGTTTTACGATACACTATATGAATTCCCCAACCCTACAACACTACATCTACCTACAACCGACTATTTAATTTAACCGGTCGAATTAATGAGCTCGGAAATAATACATTATTGTGTATATAATACAATAAAAATCACGGATGCGTATTGAATTGTGAGAACCTATAAAAAATAATCGAAAAGGATTAGCGATAGAATTAAGTAGGCAGGCATAGTGGTGTTATTTGTTTTTCATTTAAATGTTTCATTTTTTTCGTACACTAGACCTCGGGTACGTGTACGACGTCGTTTTAAAATGAATTGAGAATGTTTGATCATAAAAAAAAAACTATATCATAATAATTACGGTACCCAGGTATTTCCATAATAATTATGACTGCAAAATCTCCGTGTTCGTGCATTTATTTTTAAGATCATAAGCCAATGATAAAATCAAATTTAAATAAAAACTAACTTTGAATAGACCCCGAGACTGTTTTAGGAAATAAACGGACAGCTCTGGAATTTACGACGACGTGGGTAAACCGTCATTTATGTATAATATTGTTGAACAAATTTACTATGCAGCGAAATATACATTATAATAATATCAGTGTAATACTTTGTGCAAACTTAGATAATATAATTCATAACAGCTTTTACTCTAAATTTTGAAATGTTTACGTCCCCTATTTATTTCGGCAAAACTTAAACAATAATAAACTTTTTTGATCATTTAGCTCGCGCAGCATTCGCGAGCATGTCAAAATCGTATACAATATAAAATATATTTTCACATTACGATTCGTAAAAATTATTAATAATAATAATTAATAGAACAACCACGTGGTGCGACAATATAATATATAGTGTTTGTCATTTAGGGTAAACACTCTGGTATTGGAAATGAATAACATAAAACGACTGATAAATCCAAATGAAATTTTAAGACCAATACTTTGTAATTATTACAGGCTAATGACCTTAGAAGTTGAAACCTTATAAACCTAATAAAAAAAAAAATAATGAAAATGCAAGTATGTAGATTGTAGATACATAATACAGCCCGTAATTACACTTTTCGATAACAATGTGTGAATAATATTAACCGTGGTTATGATAGTGCGGTGACCACTGTATTTTATAATTTATCACGCGTGTTGGACTTTCACTCTATGAATTACAAAAAAAAAAAATTAATAAAAATGTCTCCTTCGGGCCGGATTTGAACCAGCGACCTATGGATATCTATGACGTTTAAACCACTACAGTCCACCGCTCTACCAACTGAGCTACCGAAGGTTGATTGTTGTAGATCATTTTAGTGTATTTAAACCGACGGGTTCGCTTTCACTGCAAAAATCTCCTTCGGTGAACCGGTTAAACTTGCACCGGACTAGTATTGTAATTGTACAGTTCCTCGAGGGCACAACTACACAACACATCAAATATACTTGGATGTATATTAAATTATCTACCACACAGCTCCTGAACAGTTGTTCCTGATATAGACAAAGCCCTATGCCCTGAATGCCTTACGTATTATGAGAGCGGTCTCAGCAAGGGTCGGCCAGAGTGATATCTAACCATAGGCAAACATCGATGTCCGTTTCTGGAATACTCTTAAACTCCTTGGACGACCCACCGGTGATTACAGTATCGACGAATTTCCCAACGAAACCCGCAAGTCAGTACCCACAGAAGTGAGTCTTCTTCTTTGAGGCGGGTAACAAGGCCATGGCTCGGCAAATACCCTGGGCGATCTCCGATCCACGGAACCGTTTCCAATTGTCAACGGTCGGATGTAATTCGCCGAACCAACTCCTGTACATCTATACCTACATTTTTGGGGCATCTCGACCGACGAACCGTCGGATGCAGACCCATTCGCTCACCGTTAGATCCTGAAGACACGAAGAAACACATTTTTCAAATTACAATAGGTATCAATAGGTTAAAAGAAATTCTGTAAATAAGTAAAAGACACATCACTGTAATGTCAATATACATAATTTATCGCTGGCTCCGCTCAGAATTTAAAATTATAAAAAAGATTTTCATCTTGAAAACAGAAACAAGGCAGTAGATTAAAACGGTTTATACACAGATAGTTGACTTGACCAATGTTTCTGACTTTTACAAATAATTTACCAATGTAATATTGATAATTTTTAATTATAATTAATAAACATTACAATTAATTTTAAACTATACAATGTGTCGGTAAATCGAGTTGTTGGCTAATGGGTAGGCGTGACACGAGTTGAGGGACCTCCTGACTTTCGGACGCGGGGTCATTTATACGTCGCTGCCGGCAGACGCTTATTCAATATTCGGTGGCAGATTTACAGCAGATCCTCCCCTATCCATAACCTAGTGACGCTTGTCAGAGGGGGTGAAACTACAGCGAATGAGGTAACGTGCCTGTCACCTAACCCGAAATCCTTGGTTGTGATTTCACTATAGATACAGCTCCCGAACAATGACATTATCGTTTAAATTTTATACTGTGCATTTACTATTATTAACAAATAATATAATATAATCATCATATTATTGTACTTATTGTTTTATATGATATATCGTATATTATTTACCTACACCTCGCAAGTAATCAGTCCCTATTTTAATGTACAAAACTAAAATGCAAATGTGTAATAGCTATATATTTAAAAAAAAATGTGTAGCTTATAAATGCGTTTTAAGTATCTAAAAGTAGTGTATAGCTTTATCCCTTCACATTACTGCACACCCTCCAACTCAATTATTATACAAAAAAACTGTGCAGCATGAATTTTTTATTATTATTAGAGGCATTCAATATAGAAAATTCTCCGAAAAGTACACCGCGTTTGCCTTATACTCATTCGCATAGTTCAAGTAGGTATACTATATACACATCGTAAAATTTCTTCAATAATATAAACGTGTATATAGGGTCAGATTTTACTCCGTTGTTGACTATAAAAAAAAAAAAAAATGTACAAAATATAAAATATTATACTTTATATTTTGTCACTGTTTTTTTTTTTTTTTTTTTT